>JAOVYW010073361.1:4112-14164 GCA_025775045.1 Hiodon tergisus
GTTACTGATCTGCAGTGGGACGGCGTGTAGTAGAAGTTACTGATCTGCAGTGGGACGGCGTGTAGTAGAAGTTACTGCTCTGCAGTGGGACGGCGTGTAGTAGAAGTTACTGCGTTGCAGTCGCACAGCGTGTAGTGCAGGTCACTCCGCAGTAGGACGGTGTGCAGTGGAAATTACTGCTCTGCAGTGGGTCAGCGTGTAGTGCAGGTCAATCTGCATTTGAACGGTGTGCAGTGGAAATTACTGCTCTGCAGTGGGACAGTGTGTTGTTCAGGTGACTTCCCAGACAAGAGCAGTCCGCTAACCAGCAGACTACAGCATGCGTTCTCCTATTGACCCATTTTAGCTCATAAATCCTCAAGCTTTAGCTTTGGCAGTTTCAACGGTGCAGTGCGTTCCTCTCTGAACATGCAGGCTGGCTGATTACCGGGGGGTATTTTCAGTGAAGAATGGTGAAGAAACCCCTGGGATTTGAAACGTTTACTGGAGGGGGAGAGAGCCATACAAAACTGAATTATATATGACAATCTTTCTCTGTACAATGGATAAACACAGCCTTTAGCACAGAACCGCTGAGAAATGTAACTAATTGTATCTCAATAGCATGATGTTTGCTCAGTGTCCTAACATGGGAGTTACTGCCCTCTTGCCAAAGGCCTGGAATTACCTAATGAAAGTTTTGCAAGTTGGTTCATTTGGTGCTGGCAGTTTTTTCTTAAAACGGGGCCAACAGATTAAGGATGATGTTAGGGCATGAAATGCGCCTGGCGAAATAGTTTTTAAAACTTTTTTTAAAAGCTAACAGATTGACCTCCTTAATGGCAGAGAGAACGGTCAACAGAATTTCAGAATCGACAAGTTCTTTTTATAACCGAGAATTTTCTGCGTAAACTTTTCTGAGTAAAGAAGTGCACACAGGGTGTCATAACTGTGTGCATAGAATCTGCTTTGTGAATGGTTTCTTTCTCGACCCCAGGACCCCCAGCTCAGAAGCCTGCTTATCCTCACTGTCCCACTATCATTGCCTGATACGTCTGCACGATCTCCTGCTGTCATGCGGCCTGTAAAGAGAAAGGAAAAAAAACCTTATCGTGTTGCCTGCTTGCTCGCCGATCGTAGACAACCCTAATCTCTGTGGGATAAAAGAAGGTAGCAAATTACTTCTCTAATTGCTCATTTGTTCACTTACTCCTCTAAACTCAGTGGGGGTAAATTTTAGTTTTTCCTGTGTCTCCTGTCCCAGTAGCATTCTTCAGCCTCTCTCTTACGCATGCATATTCTGTTGTCAGTTAATAATTTCTCTTTTAGTAGTGTGTGGGATTTATTATTCCAAGAGCAAAAACGTTTTGCATAGCAGGATAGCAGATTACTAAATCTAAACGTTTTTTGTTTTTTTAACTGTAATTCCTTTCCTTCCTTCATGTACTAAACATGACTTCTGTTTATGGATATTATAATATTAACCCTAAATAAATACAATGAGGATACGTTTATTATAGTGGATGAAGCCGGTGACACTGGATTGATACTTGATCAACATTAAATAAGTTTAAGTAAGTTGTTCCCAGCTGCGTCTGTCAGCGAGACTCTGAGGCAGTGCTGGACAGCCCAGTGACCAGCGGAGCCTTGGGGAATCCCCAGTGACCAGCGGCGCCCTGGGGAATCCCCAGTGACCAGCGGCGCCCTGGGGAATCCCACACTTGCCAAGCGCAGGGATCAATTATCGCTCCTAATGCGAACCATGTCACCGTCGACGGGGCGCTCGGCTCTCCTGGGTCCCGGGCGCCGGAGCTGGGGGTGTGGGGGGAACAGCGCCAGCCATTGTGAGCGGGCCCCTGACCGAGCCTGGCCTGCTTCCTGCGCGGGTCTGTTCCGCCCAGCCGCGGGGGAGGCTCTCTCAGGTTGTCAGGTCACACGGCTAACACAAGCCAATTACCACAGCCGTTCGGGGGGGAGACAGGAAACACAATATTTACCACCACTGCTGAAATGATATACCGCACACCGAGAAAAGGCCTGTCAATTTTAGGTGCCCTGAATTTCTTTTTTCGCTGTCCTCCTAATCTGTATTTTGTAATTCATTACAGATCTTTGTACTCCTGGTTACTAACCCACAGGCGTTTTCTTACATCCTGTTGGTACTTATTGTGTAGATTGTTATATAAGTGTATTAATTAAACATTGTTGTTGAATAATGAGATGGGATTAATTTTCAGTCGTTCAATAAAAAATATATTAAGAATCACTTACCGTTTGTACAATTCCACCGTGTTAATTTTAATCCAGAGTTAATCCGGAGTCAGATAAAAAAAATAGTTATTTTGTATTATTCGTTATACACAACACATGGTTCAATATAAATCAGGTTAACGGATGCTTCACACACAACCGAACATTATTCGTATAGTTAATGATGAGCATTTGAACTGTTGTTGGTGAAGTCCGTGTTTCCTGGTTGACTGACACCAGAGCATCATGGCCCTGTGATTGGCTGGTCCGTGGGAGACTGTGGCCATTTGTGTTCTCTGGGAAGGGCTTTAACCCAGATCAGTTGCTGTTTGTCTGATCTCTGGTCTCTATGGTTGTAACTCAGATCCAGCATTTGAGAGGGGCGCTCTTGTTTGACACTAATCTCCAGGTTGTCTCTGGGGCTGGAGCACAGACCAGATTGAATAATCTCCTGTAGCCGCTTGCCTCAGATGGGGTTGCAGTATTTCATTGTGTAATGTTCTGGAGTATCAGGAACCAAGTATATTCTAATAAGCAGCACCTTTCCTTTCAATGCAAAGGTTCTTTAGTATATTATACTGGGCAACACATTTCATGACAGCAAAGGGAGAAATTTCGCACATGGCTGTTTTAACTTTAACCCTCACTGGGGGGGCTCCTGATTATACCATACCCTTTCAATCAGTCCCACGAGCCACATAATGACTCCCCACATGCCCCCCTCCCCCTCCCCCTCTTGCTTTGGGGTAATTTTTCAACTGGAGTGATTAAAAACGAGCCCGAAACTGTTTGGACAGCCTGGTGGCGTGGGTGGCAGAGCAACAGGAGTGCAACGCTGCACATTTTACAGAGCCTGGGCGTAAATGGAGCTGTTGGACGACCAATGTAAAAGTCTGAGTGCAGTCGCAGCTCGGAGCCAAATGACAAGCGTTCGGCCAAAGAGGCCTTTCCGGGGAACCGTGTCATCAGGGTGCATTCCTGCCACAAAGCCACTTTTACTGAGGGGAAAATGAATTCCAGTGACCTGGTGCTTTATACAGCGGGCTGTTGCTGTTTTGTGTCCTGTCCCGCCACAGCCGACAACCTTACCATAATAAGACTATAATAGCAAAGACAAAACGATAAGAAACTTGTTAATAACAGTTAATTATCCGTTGTATTTAATTTTACAGTACCGTCTTTTTGGAACAGTGTAGGATTTATGTCGATGTTTCTCAGTAGTTTAATCAAATCAAGTCTTGTGAAATGTTCATAACATTTTGTCTTATTTTTTGTGCCATTGTGCAAGCGACTTTGAATCCTGTGATGATATCAGTGAATGCATATCCTTGTATTAGTCAAGCAAGCCATTAGCTGCGTACCTTCATTATGAGGGCTCTTCTGTGGAGTTTAAGACATTTTGTATTGATGTTCTTATTCAACTGTGTTTTAATTACCACTGAAGTTTCTGATTTACAAATATCAACTATGTCATAACGATTACAGACTTTAGATGTTTAGAAATACATAGATAACAGTTGATTTACCTGATAGTTAATTTTTATTAGTGATGAAAAAATTGGTTACCGATTCTGCTGTTCATACTGAATCATTTTAAATCATTTTAATGTGTTTAATGTGTAGGCACATTTTAATGTGTAGCATTGTCCACCATACTTTTCCATGCCATTTTTTATATAAATGTAATTTTATTTGAAAACATATAATAACATATATACACGTCACCCTGCAGTTATTACTTATTCCACAACCAACACTCAGCCATATTTATTTTGTACCTCGCTTAGTTAATTTCAGCACCGCCGTTTTTATCCTTTAATCAACGAACCTGGAACATCGGGTTTAGAACACGATCTGCAGGTATCTTCAGTCCTAAGTGCTGCTGTCGCACACACAGCGCCCCCGCCAGCCAGCAACTCTGTTCCTCCCATTTGTCTCCATCACTCTGGGCTGAAGAGGTGATCTGTCTCTGCCGCCCCCCCCTGGGTCAAGTGAGGTTTATCTTGATAAGGGCGCTGCCCCAGAGGCCTCTGCCCTCCAGTGATGAATTATCACGGGGACATGCCGGGAGCGCGGACAGGGAGAGCAGGGACCTCACAAACCCCTGCCCTGGGTCCCTCTCCACTAGCCCAGATAAGGGTGGCTCGCCGAGTGGCCTAATTGATTTCTTAACACGTGGAGGATAAGGCCTGATAGGAGCTCGGTGACCATTGTTCCAAGCTTTTCATTATTCTCAGTCTCTGCTTGGATTCATGTTGCTGGTTGCCACTTTTGTGAAAGATGCTTGCAGATGCTGTTGTGATCAGGAGTTAAACTCACGTTGATCTGCCATGCACATCTTGTTTCAATGACAATTCTATGAAGATTGTTAATACGGAATGATCTGTATCTTACCGATCACATCTGTGTGTTATTGAGCGTGGGGACTGCATGCATTGGATTACAAGAGACAGCTCCAGGTTCACCCCCCCACCCAGTCAAAGATGAGAGACAGTGAAATGTCTGTTACTCTCACCAGTTACCATTAGGTTTCCTATTGCCCTCAGGGCTGTCTCTTGATATAAGGAGCCTCTTTCTCTCCCTAAAAAAACCACTTAAGAAAGGCCTTCTCTTTTCGTCTGGTGCCTGGAGCGGCAGAAGTGGGCACCTGGGCCTGGCCCTGCACATTCGCGTGGGTCTGAGGAAACATACCGTCTTCGTCGGGGGGCAGAGCGGGCCCCCTGCACACGCGAGAGAGAGCGGGGCCCAGCTTGTTTAAGGACAGAGAAGCCCTCATCTCTGGAGTCTCTACCCTCTAACCGGTTCCAGACGCTGAGACGCCCAATCGCCCCACGTGCTGCGGCAGCCATGGTCTCACCGGACACGGGTCTTCTTCCTAGGGCATATCCATACATAACGGGCAGTAGGAAACCAGATGCCAGGGGCCATGCCCTCTGAGGGTGCAGTGCCCACTGAATGTGGCAGGGTGTGGGCATGCCAACAGCCCACTGAATAGGTATGGGACACAGCAGCACATTTCTACTGTCATGCAGACCCAAATATACCAAAAGGTATTTTCCTCCCCTTTTGTTAGCATGCATGTTTAGTTATTTTACTTCCGTAAAAAAGAAAATTCTGTGATGAGTTATGGTATGAGATAAATAATAAACATCAAAATATGTCAGAGGTTTATAGAGCCTACGTTATGCTTTTATACGGTTAAGGAATCAGTTTGGCGTTATAAATCACCCGTGCCGTACCTCCTTTGGGCCCATTTTGTGTCTATTAGTATTATCAGTTGCCTCCGTTGTTGTCGTCGTCAATTTGTTCAGCAGGCACTTTTTCAACAGCTAACAATTCTACGCAGTCTCCATTGTGTGTCTGTGTACTTGCTAAAGTATTTTAGGTCTTGTGTGTCTTGCTTAAGGGTACAAGAGTTTTCCTTTGAAAAAGGAAGACACCGCCGTATGACAAATCAAATGGCATCTGTTTGTTATTCAGGGTGAGAAATGGTTCACTTTTCCTCCTGCTGATGTGAATCAACAGATGGGACTTTGATAACCAACAGATCTAGCCCATTGGCACTGTTTAAACAGTGTCAGTAAATCTTCTAGGAAAACAATTCTTTGGAATTGCCTCCAAAGCTCGTTCTTGGAGCTTTAAAAATAAGATAAAATAAAAATCCTGTAAAGGTGGATCTTAAACGGAACTAATAGAATAGATGCCCAGTAATGTGCGCGTCTTGGTGGCAAAATACTACCGTCCCATTGCCATATTTACACAATAAAAAAAGAAAGTTCCTGATCCAAACTAGTGGCACATTACAGCATTGCGTTGTGATGCAATGTTCGCAAATAAAGTATAAAGTACAAAAAACGAAAAAAAAAGAGACAGATCACAGAACCCGGGATGATAAACGGATCCTGTACTTAATGTGAGCAGTGTCACTGGAGGGGAGGGGAGACTTCTGCTGTCGGTTAGGCAGAAACACGCAAGCACGGTATGGGAAAGGTTTCGTCCCTGAAAGTCTTCCGCTGAAATGTTTTCAAAATTGCATTACTTCTATGATTGCATTACTTCACGGTAGAAATCCAGGCTACGTTCTGATTCATTTAAAACTGGACTGAGAGAATGTGGAGTAACCCTGGCAAAATATCTCCAAATGTAGAAATATTCTAATATATATTAATTGAAATCAAAGTGACTATAATCTGCAAAGATTTGTCGTAGGTTTGTATGTTTTGTATTACATTTTTTTGATTTTATTGGTTGAGCAGTGGATTGCTTGCGTGCTCTGACTGCAAACCACTTGTATCTGTTTTTTATTTGTTAATTAATTATGTAAATCATTATGGCTTTTTGACGTATGAACCCCCCCCAGTTTGTGTATGGTTTGTGGCAATTTTAAGAAACTTGGTTTGATTTCCATCCCGAGTCCCCCCCACGCAGGTTACATACACACTAAAACCACATTAACTTCTCACAAAATCTGAATGCAATCTTTTTTTTTATTTTTAACTCCAACCCACCCCTTTACTGCCTGGTTAGTGATATGTCCCCTCGAACCCCAGTCAAGTGTAGATCTTTCCAGCTTACCAGAGTTTACTTAATATCAACACTTATATTAAGTCAAAGTTTTACTTAATATAAACAACTCTGGGGCAAGATTCTCACCCTAGCGTAATAAGTGTGTCATCTTTACACAGCATGTCATACTTAAAAAGGCGTAATCCCCGCTAACCTTTACTGGAGCTTAGAATCTGTTGTGAGCCAATGGATTCCACCTTAGCAGTAGCCTGCTACTTAGTATCATTACCTTTCCCCTGTTTAAAGTGCAGCTTTTAATGTACTCCATCATCCAGAGAGGCTTAATTGGTTTGTGTTGAAATGCGTCTCTGTAATCAGAGTACAAAGTAAACTTATCTATGGCAGAATCACATGCAGAGTAAACATGGTCTCATCTGAATGTAGTCGTTCTGTTTCCGATTCTGGGCACATCTTTAAGTTGTTTGTGCATGTCAAGTTTTTCCCCGTAGTGTTGTAAACGTGGTTGTGTGATGGGAAATACCATTTTAGCTGAGTCTTTTTCTGTTCGTTCTACTCTATGTTTATCATTCTATATGGTATGTGGGGTATTAATGCTTATATATATATGTATGTTGAATCTGTGATGAACATCGGAAATACTGTTAATTGTTAGGACTAGTTTATGCAGGTGAAGAAGCTATATTTTTTAAATCTAAGTATAAAGGTTGAAAATATTCCACTATTTACCAGTGATTATTCTACTCAGGGGCACCGCTAAGAAATTTGGGCCCCATGAAGAGATTGCACTTGGCCCCCCCCCCCCCCAAAACAAAATTTTAAGTCCAAGCTTTTCGAGGGCCTTTGGTAGTTAGTACCACTTTTCCCTCCACTTCCACGCCACTGATTCTACTTTCCACTGTGGGCGCACATTTTACCCACTAAAATGATCCGCTCCCTGTTGACTTCATCCTTGTCACTCTTGCAGCACTCGCCTCTCTTATGGAAATGAGCTCATGCGGTGTTAATTGTCTACTTGTATAGCCGGGATAAATAATCATCTGGAGAACCTAATCTCTGCCCATCCGATTAGCACCTTTCTAGTTTTACAAAAAAAGGTTGTTTGTTTTTTTGATGCTTTCAATACTTTAGTAAGTTAATGCATTGATTAAAGTTACAGTTTGTCTAGCCGTGGATTTCAAAAGTAAGATTTTATCAGACATACCACCAGCACTTCACAGCTTGCCCAAAGGGACTAAGTGAAGTTCAAAATGGCTAAACGCAGAGCAGAAACAACCAGGCGTCCATTTACTACGTCATGGATCTATAGATAGAGAGACATGCTTAGCAGGAAGACCACCATTTGTCAGACTTTCTGCCTGAAACAGTAGCCTTGTCAGTGCTACAGTGCGTTTCCCTACTCCCATGGGAGTTAATTAAGCGACTGACCAGCTGATTCTCCCCCCCAGTTTTTCTCTTTTTTTTATTTTTTGAATCCCTGAATAAAAGTTAGAGCTTAGGTGTTTGTTTTTTCTTCTTACATTTTTGTATTTGTAAGTGGAAATCACTATGGGAAACATTTTGTGGCCTGACGTACATTATTATGTCATTGTTAATGCAACTAAAATGTATAAGAAAATGACACATTCCACCGTTCCATATCCCTACATCTTCCACATTAACTAGAAAGGTGGCATGATAGTTTAAGCTTCATGTTTTGAAGTATTGTCGACTTTGTCCATTTCACTGTCTAAAGACTGCGCGCACATTATAAACAGTCGCAGTCGTTGAAGAAATTAAGTGCTGGTCCATCGGGGATAAGGAGCCACCGAACTTAGCAATAGCTAAATATAGAGAACAAATGCAAGGATTGCCTTCGTCCATCTTTCCTGAGAGCGCATTGTAATCAGCGTGAGTGATACTGAGCCAGCTGCTTATGTGAGAAGTGAATCATCTGGAGGGCGTCCAAGGCTGAAGACATTGTTCTCTTGGCACACACAATCCCGTCACCACGCACACGGTTGTCCAGGATACGCGGTTTCACTCTGGAATGAGCTGTGAGTGAGGGCAGCAGAGGGTCCATGAGGGACTTGAACTTGAACTTGAGGCGGTGTTTAAACGATGTTTAAAAGTTCAACTGTGAAGACGGCAGAAGCAGGTCTAAGTGAGAAATGCACAGGGTTATTAGTCCATCTTCCCAATCACAATGGCCAGTTACCAAGCAGTTATGTAATTGTTCAATTAAATAAGGTCAACTTTGTTAATGTTGGGTTATGGACACCAGGTTTAGATTGTAATTTGCCTTCTATAACAAGAAATGACACCGCATGACCGTCACTGTGTCTGTGGCTCCGGGGGGAAATAAATACTGATGGCTTAAACCCTGAAGGGATACCTCTCCATTGTCCATAAGGAACCTCCGGAACTCCGAATTTGACAGTTCTGATGTACAACCATCATTTTATTTTGTAGCCATGCATTTTTCAATCAATTAATGTTTTAATGTGGCCGATTCACAATCCACAATGCTGTAGTCAGTATATCAAAATGGTAAAAGGAAATTTGCTCTACTTTAGCTTAAATAAATAGTACCCAGAAGATTTTAATGTCAACTCCATGGTATAGCTATATACATTGTTGCAGAGGGTACATTAAGATTTTTCATGCATGATACATTGACTTTTCGTTTTTTAAATGGCTTTCTGGGGACAATATGTGGCTGCTGGTTTGAATGAAAGGCAGAACTCATGGAGGTCAGGGAAACTCACTCCGAGGGACATCAGTATCATTCAGTCCTATTCATCTGATGTTCCGCAATTGTTGCCTAGTTAGGGCTTTGTGTGAATCAGAAGTCTAGTCCAACTGTCTTACCCGTCAACCCTGACATTCATCCAGCTGGGTCCAGTATGAGCCTTATAAACCCCCGGACTTACTGCCCCATTGGGCTCCTCCATGTGACACACACAGTGACAGCGAGAGGTATCAGTGCTCCCGCTGATGAAGCCTGACCGGGTCCTGTGAGTCGGGCAGCTGGCCAAGCGTCCACGTCTCTGAACCCGACACCAAGGCATTTTTTTCTTATCTTTATGTTTTCTTTCCTGTTTGCCTTTCCAGTGTGATTACAGCAATAGTCATAATAACAGCCCACGCTGGAAGGGAAGAGTGTATTTGCTCCACAGTCATAAATGCTCAACAATGCTGCACAAGCCAGAATTCACCTTTTTAACCTCCCACTCCCTCTCGTGTTTTTGTTTTTGTTTTTTCGGATAATGTTCCCAGTGCTCATACTCTTACTCCTGCAGGATTAAAAAAAAAAAAAA
>JAOVYW010073361.1:14264-37866 GCA_025775045.1 Hiodon tergisus
TGTTTTTGTTTTTGTTTTTTCGGATAATGTTCCCAGTGCTCATACTCTTACTCCTGCAGGATTAAAAAAAAAAAAAAGTTATCAAGACAAGCATCACAGCTTAGCACGTATAGCAGTGGTCAACAAAAAGGCCTGTGACTTTTGAATAGCTCTATTTCTAAAGCACACTTTACTTGAATTGTGCATGGTCAGACAGATCTCACTACCCAATGAGAGGCACGCTGGGAGGTTTTGTATGTGCTCAGGCTTTTTTGACTGACCTGTTTTTAATCCGTTTTTTTCTTTTTCCTATATTTATCCCAGATAACTTGCATAACTATTTTTTACCTGTTTCATGCAAACATACAAAAAGTTATTTTTTGATGACATAAAGGTTAAAAACCTTGCTCAAGTCTACAACAGTGATGTTAGAATTTGAAGCCTTAACCATGACAAGAAGCGCAGGGTCAGATGCTACAGTTAACTCAGTTTAGCTAAAGGTATACCAGATATAGTTGTGCAAAATGTATTTAGATTAAACTTGCAAGTATACTTCCGATTTTTTATTTCATATTTGCATTGCATTGTCATTGACAAAAGGTATTTTCCATCAACTCATTTTTCCTAGTAAAGTAGACATGTGAATACACTATTCCCCCCAAAAAGCTGTATGTTTCTGAAGTGAATATGTTTTAAGGTTAGTTTGAGTACTGGCCAGGGTTGCCCTGTGGATTATCACCCGTGTGCTGTTGTGCCTCAGAGCGGATGACCATTAGGGGGCAACAAAACATCACAAACTCTCTGCAATGAAGCAAGATCATTTGAGGGACAGACTAAATGTACAATTTATATGGTAATTATGTCTTTTAAAGATGGTGAATAGTTCACTCCTGGCCAATTTTCTATTCACTGTTAAAGCATGTTATATCTTGTTGCTTCTTCATAGCTCTCGGTTTATAGTAAAGTCCTGTTCAGTATCTATGGTTTATCCAAAAAAGTGAAAATAATATCTGGGCCTACCACAATGCCTCAGATCGTCACACATCTCAAACAAAATTTATTGGGTCTCTTGTATTTTTGTGCAAAGTCTGTGGAATCAGTCATTTATTTTATAATTTTTTAATAACAAAATTTAAAATCAAATTAAATTCTGTGATCTATTATTTTGAAAATGAACCCTCATTTTTGGAAAATTTTGTTGTAAATAGATTTATATGTACTGTTAAGTAATGTGTGCGCGTGCGCACACACACACACACACACACTCCGAAGCCAGGCTTAAATCACTTAAATCACAAGATGCCATAGTAATACAAAACAACAATTTAATCTGATTTTTAAAAAGGGAAGTCTATTTTATGTCCTCTGTGCACCCTTTCAGTCTATGTCATAAGCTACTAATTTTGTTTAGAAAACATTCATAGTAAATACAACATACCGTAAACCTGAATTTGTCACTTCTGGTTATGTTCTTCCTCAGGTGGTACTTTTGAATTTATAGCACACCATCTGGGGTGTGGGAAAATATTATTAGATTGAGAACTGCTATAAAAAATAACCGTGTGGTCAAGACCATTATACACTGCTGTCATAGTTTGGACAATTTTTTTACCAGGTGCATTTGATCATTTTTAGCTTTCCTGTACTCTGTAGTCACCTGTGCCTATGGAAACAGGGATGGTTATCGTATGATGCAACCACTTTAAAGTTTCATATAAGCATTTTATATTTTTGACACTTTTGATAGTAGGCTTTTTAAAAGGGCCGTTAAAAGAATGGAAAGTACCAGGTGTAGGTACTAATGTCCTGACCTATTGAGGCTCTCTAAATTTGTTGATTGAATATCATTTATACACAGACTCACACTTTTTTCTACTTCTTTTTTATATCCCTTTTTTAGCACCCAGAATCAGACCACAGATTTGAGTCTTTAGAGAAAACGGAGGGGAGGAGTGTTTTGACTAGACTGTTGCATCTGGTCTTTTGCCCCACTCCCTGTGGGCGTCTGGTCTTGAGCCCCACTCCCTGTGGCTGTGGCTATGGATGCTGGAGGTCAGAATATTGCTCAATGTTAGAGCACACAGCACAGAATAACGGTCTGTTCACCCCCCGTCTAGCATTCGGTTACTCTTTTTATAAATTTAGAGAAGTTGGGTGTCCATCCACAGATTTTTCCTGTTGTGAGCAAGATGAAGCAGCCACGTCATTTCTTAACAAAGAGAGCGTTGAACGTGAGCGTTGATCCTGATTCGTTAGAATTTTCAAAAAATCTGCATTACGACTATGTAAAAACTTTACAAATGAAATAATTAGGCATGAAGACGTGGGGAAACTGATAAATCAGTAAATTGATACTGATTTTAGGAAGACGTGTCGGAGCCTGTTGTCAGGTGGCTACGCTTCTGCAAATCCCCCAGGATGTGGGCTGTCCGTCCACCTGCACCTCAAAGTTCTTCAGTTCCTCTCTTCATTGCCTTTCACCATGGTCTCCTGCCACCAACTCTCGTTTTCAGTGTGTGACGACGACACTGACTTTCCCTGAAAAAGGCAACTTCCTAAATAACACCAATGAGTGTGAGCAAAAACTACTTGTAAAGGATCTCTTAAGTACTGAATGGGTTTTCGGAAAGAGATATGTTAATTAGTTACGTTTGAATGACGCATAAGGTCTTTCTCAGCTGAATCAGGCACCGTCAAGGTGATCTCTAAAATTGAAGTTCGACAACGCTGCTCATAGCCTTGAGTGGATTGGAACATAGGTCAGCACGTGAGGGAATCCCGTAATATCTTCCCAAACGTATACCTATACCAAGGCCTATGGATGAGGCCTCCTTTGTGGCTCCGTTAGTAAAAGCCCAAGTACGGACTGAAAATATCAACTGTAATGGAGAATGAATGAATGAATTATGGCTCTGCTTGGTAGTGATATTGTTTCATTACACAGCTTAAACTGTCGGGTTTCGTTGAACTCAGGGTACTGTTGTTTTTCCTTAGTGAATGTTATGACACATCACATTTAGAGTGACACAATTACATGTCCAATAATGACAGCCTTTAGTTTCACAGTTGTGCAATGTTTTGATACTGGGAGAGCATTTAGAGACCCACTTTTCCCTCAATAACATGGTAAACATTGTACGCATTGCGACTGCAATGACCAACTATGAACCACATGAACCACATGCATAGAATTAGGCAGTTTAAATGAGTCTGAGAAACAATGTCCCTATTTCTCTGTGGGACGAATATTGGGGACACACAAATGGAGTAAATGTGTTGAACTATTAGACCAGCTGACACAATATCTACTTCTTCTCGACCCAAGGGCAGATTGTTTGTGTGCATTGTTGCTGCGTGTGTCTGTACGTCCTTTATTTGTCCTGGGCCGAAGGTAGATAAAATAAAGGGTAAAAATGGGGGGAACATGATGCAGCTGAGTGTAGATTTTTAGATGTGCATGGGAGAATCTTTTGCTGAGTTTGCAGTAGCGTCCGATGCTTTTTCTGAACAAACGGTAGAGTCAGCACACAGAAGCCTGGAACTTGCAGGGGAACAAACTTGCCACAAAAGCCAGCGTACTGATTTGAATCACCTCACCCCTTTAAATGTGTGTTAGTTATCTGAAGGCCTGCGTTTTTTTAAATTTTTTTATTGAAGCATAGAAGGAAATGATGGTGAAGGAAAGCGACCTCATTGTAACAGTCATCAAGGCAGGTTTAGCATTTTGTCTACATTGCTTTGGGCTTCATGTGCACAGAGATGAGTGGCCAGTTTTTGAAGGTTGTAAAAAAAAAAATTCCCTTCCCATGGACTGGCATAACCCCAAGAACTGACTGTGAGCTGTAATGTCGGTCAAATATTGAAGGAATAGTCTGCTGCCTGGGATGTCTGGGAAACCTCAAATTTGAAGATTTTTCCCTGCAAAGAGGACAATCACAGGACGTGCTTTGTTTGTACCTCCCTTTAGGATATCTTTGATCATGATACATTCTTCTATGCTGTTGTTGACCCAAAACGACCCAAAGTCACATGGTGACTCTCCTGTGTTATTTTCTCCTTTTTCTTCTTCTTCTTGGGCCGCCAAACTAAGACAAGTTAGACAAGATCTATAATCTGTTCCAACGGAAGCAGGCCTCCATTGCCAGCTGCCAGTTCTTCAGGTGTTGGCTGTTCAGCCTTACCCATTGCCAGAGGGTCATCCTCAGCCCCCCTCTACCTCTTCTGAAGTTTACATGACAAACAGCCTCTGATGGTATTGGAGGGCAGGACGAGGAACCCACCTCAGAGGTGGCAGCATCAGCTCCGCCCCCATTACCGGTAAAGGTCATGCCACTTATGCAGAGAGCCATGGGCTCGTTTGGCCTACCTCCGGAGGTGAGAACTTCGCTGACAGCCGAAGCTCCTCCCCTACCTGGGCCAGCAGCTGAATTTTTGGTCTATCCCAACCAACTATGTTGGAGCCTGTCTAGATCTGTTCCAACTAGGCAAGGTCCTCACTATGGTGTTCCTCCAGGGACCTCTGGGCCTGCTGGGAGCAGCTTCACAGTCTTTTCCATTGGGCCTTCTACGCACACATACCCTACAGGCTTGGCTCAATGCAAAGGGTCCTAACCACACGCAGAGCCTCAACCTTCAAGATCAATGTTACTGCGCGCGTGCGCTCTCCTGGTGGAGACAACCCACCTACCTGCGCTTAGCTGTACGGCTGTACGGTACAGTGATGAGGAAAGAAGTAATCATCAGGGACATCGCAACTGTCAGTTAATGGATCTCCGTGGCAGGGTATACATCTGTATACATGTGAGATGTTGTGCCTTAATCCTTAGAAGTGGACCAGGTTCAAATGAACTATACAAATAAAATACAATTTTCCTGTACTTTGCCTGAAGTCTAGGACATTTATGTCTAATAGGAGAGGGGGAACATGGAAAATCCCAGTGAAACAAAAACATGTCTAACTGTGGACTTCATGATAAGTATACCTTACCCTTAACCCACATATACCTGTTGCAGTCTGGACGTAGGTCTACTCAGAAGATTATCAGAAATATTCATTATTGTGCACCTATTCAGTGTTTACTACAAGTTCATTTATCGATTAGCTGTAAAGTTTGATTCTATATCACATTAGTTATTAGTTGATCATGCCTCACTCAAATTAATCCAACCCAAACTTAGATTTGGCTTTGATTCTTGATAAAATGATAAATGTTTGATGATAAATGTCTACAATATTTTTAAAAAGGGAATTCACTGTTTTGGAACTCGAAGCTTATTTAAAAGCACAAATGGCATTTTGTGGTTATAGCAATAGTCTGCTCATCATAACTATTACTGTACAGAGCAAGTGTACCCAATCCCAGTCCCATCCAGTTTTCCGACTATATTTAAACTCAAGTAGGACCTAGGGTTGGGAACCCCGGTCATAAAGGACTGTTTCGGTTCGATGATGTGGGCATCATTACCAACTCACTTTACATTTCATAGTATCGCAGATGTGAAAGTAAATCTTTATTGTGGTTTTTAAAAAATATTCTCATATAAATTGTTTATAAAATACATAAACTTTGTACATATCTATTATTAATCTGTTATCAGATTGAGTATGTTTACCATTTAGAAATCTAAATGCACGTTACATTTTATATAATTTTACTTACAATAATGGAGCATTTGTATTTATGTTATAGTAACATCACAGTAATAGCACCAACATACAAGATGTCTTGGTCAGAAGCACTCGGATAGTAAAACCTACCTCTGTAATACCAATTTAAAAGTTTTATTCTGTTAACAGCAAGTAAATATGATTTCACATCATCTAGACCCTCTGCTATCCCCGGTATCAAGGTTTTCATTTATAGGCAGAAAGAAAAGCATACAGGCCTTCCTGTGCCTGCACCACGTTGCACCAATGAATTCTTAGTTTGATTTTAAAGCTTATAAGACACAGCCAACCCCCTTTCACTTGGCTGTTCAGATGGCGATGGGCAGGTTTTCCCGAAAGGTGCGCTGTGAAACCACGTAGCCGCACAAGTCTTGGAAGACATGTGCTATCTGGTCACCTTGGACGTTGTCTGTGATCTCCAGGTTCCCGCTGCTGAACCTCTGGCTGTTGACCACGTCCAGCTGCTGTTGGCAGCTCATCAGCGTGATCTGCAGAGGCCAGCAAAAGAGAATTCAGCCAGTTTCCGGATTGGATCTGGGTGGTTACTTTCAGAGACTGCTTTTGGAGGAAATATCCATATTAAAATCATGGTTAGCAGTAAATTGTAAATTTCATTTATTAATATGGGTATTGAAGTGCTAATTGATTTGTGTAGTTTTATAGATATGATTTAGTTTTACATATACCAAACGTTAATATAACAATTCTGTTAAAGAGACCTGTTTTCCGATACAAAAGAAGTGCCCCACCCGGATTTGAACCTGCAACCTTCCAGTCCATTTTAATTTTCTTCTCCAACTCTCGCCCCAGTATTTTTCATTTTCTTACCTGAACAATTATTAACTTGTTCTTGGAAGTACTGACATCAGGATATTCTTCTCCGAAACACAGGGTAATCATGGGATCTGGAGCTGGGTAGTGACAATCCTGGTATAGCTGAAGAGCTGTTTGTGAAAATGTAATAAAATGTTTACATTTTTTTCCCCACAGGATAAATCGAGGGTATAAATTTGGCAAAAGAAGTGCTCTTGTAAATATTGCCGTGATGTCAATCATCTGTGTCGTTCACCTTGTAAAAACCTGCCGGTGTCAAAGATCTTGACGACAGCATCTCTCTCCAGCTTGTTGGACACCGAACCATACTGCGAGGTCAGACCGCTCCAGAACACCCGGCTCTGACACAGCCTCTTAATGAAGATGCCCTCGCGGTTGGCGCGCACCAGCACCCCCCGATCCAGATGAGCGAAGAGCTTCCTGGTGACGTGACGCTGACGCTCGTTCTCGATCACCTCGATCGGGGGGAAAGCGACATTCTGCAGGCTGTCAGGGCCACCGGGGGGCTCACCGGCGGCGGGGGGGCGCAGGAGCGAAATCCGACAGCCCTCTGCGTTGGTGCTCAGGGCGCTGCCAACCAGCTTCCCCCCATAGAAGAAGGAGACCATCATGGAGGAGTGGGCTGTGGAATGCAGGGCAAGTTGTTTTAATTCCCCATCTACACCCAAGACATAAGAAGGTGTAATGCCTAATGGTTCAACCAAGGCATGGGGGCCACAGTCACATTTTAAAATTTCCTTTCAGTTAGCATGCAATTTAGAACTGCAACACCGCACTAAGCTAATTCTGATCCACGTAATAAACAGGTAAAAAAACAAAACAAAACTGCAGGCTCCCAGGTAGATTGGAAGTATAGAAGACCCTGTAGAGAGGATGCTATATAAAATTTGCTAACTTGCCATTCTAAACACTAGATTATTTTGACATGCACGATATACCCACCTAAGTCAAGACTGCCTACTGGTGACAGCCCAGAAGATACCGATGAGGCTACTGAAAATAAGAGAATAAAAATGCATTATAGACAATATGAGCTAATTCAATGTGATACGTTTCCTTGTTCTGGCACTTAAGACCAGGAAGCTCACAGAAAATAAAAGCTTTTACAGCACAATTGTTTCCTAGGCCAAACTAAGAACAGCTCATGTCAGCAAAACTGTGAAGGAAATTGGCCAATCCTCCCTTCACAGAAAACAAAAGCTGAAGTTGGCAAATGTACTATTGACCCCACTCCTTTTTTCATCACTGTGTTTTTGCTATTTTGGTGTTGACTTTCCCCCCCCCCCCAAGTATAAATCCATGTCTGGTTACCAGGAATTGCAGATTTATAAAACGGACGGAGTTTAAAATGAACCGACGGAAAAACAAAAAACAAAAAAAAAACGATTAAAGATTCTTAAATGATCGCTTGTATGCAGGGTAGCTAGAAAGTAGCTATGATCAATCTGTATATTCAATTTGCTTTGTTTTTCTTTAGGATACAATGGAAGAGGGTGCTCAAATATCTTTATTAATATTCTCAATGCGTTATATTTTTGTTAAACTTTTGGGAGCTGTATACCTACCTTTGTGGTGTATCTTTAAGCAGCTATAGAAAAACAGATGAGTGAGTGCAAGGTGACTGTACGTTACAATCAGGTCAGCATCTGAGACGAGTGCTGTGGTGTGGGATGTATGCTCGGTCCGACCGGATGTTGTTCTCTTACAGCAGAAAGCCTCTGGTGACCACCACTCTTGAGCAGGTGGGACCCTGCTGGACTCCTGGGCGGGCGAGTGGCTCCTCTTTATGATGCCAAAGTAATCATCGTTTGAAGACTGAGGAATCAATCAAATGAAAAATGCTTTGTCATCAAATGGAGAGAAAAAAATTCAATCAGTAATAGTAAATATAATTATTAATAATTATTAAAAAGCAATTAGATTCAAGTATTTTCATAGAATATAGGGGATGCTGTTTTACTATTTAAGTAAATGTTTATTATGTTTGCAGGCACGTGTGTTAAAAACTGGTTTGGGCTCATGTATATGACATAATAATACTAACAATGATAATGATGATAATCTATACATTTCATATTTTTAAATCAGAGTAAGAGTCACATTCTCCAGCCTTTTGCCAGTGAATGGTGTGGACTGGGGAAAATAGAGACCCACCTCCTTCATGAATTCCTCGAGATCCACTGAGCTGCCCTCCATTTCTATGACATCCGCAGGGCAGCTTCCATTGGTGGCTACCGTGTTTTTGCCTGCTGAGAGTGGCAGCATTTGGTGTGCAGAATTCAGAGGGGTATTCCATGTTGTTCATTTGGATAATGGAGCTGAAACTAAACTGGCGCTCAAAGTAACTTTTTGATACTGCAAGTCAATGTACTGTATATCAAGACTCCTTGAGTTTCTGTAATGACAAAACACTCACATTTCTGTTCGTCCTCTGGGACGATTCTATAGACCTTGTAAGGCTCTGAGATGTCCAGTTGGGATCTGTCCGTTACCTCCTCAAAATCAGGACTCTTGTTCAGAGCGCATCGGAGCCTAGTTTTCCATGTGGCGGGCTCTGCCTTGTCGCCTTCTTTAAATTTCCCTTTAAACATGGCCCAGGCCTGGTAAAGAAAGTGTGTGAATTAGGCCCACTATTACAAAATCAGTGGAATAGGTGAAAAATTTCCATGTTAAAAATGTTTTGCCCAATAGGACACAGTTAGAATAGTATTTGAACAAAGGATAAAATGTATTATTATTTAAAACAGATAAAATGGAAAATTTTTAAAATGGGAACTGAATTACATCAAAAATATCTACAATACATATCTACATATACATGCATACATACGTCCGCTAGCTGCGAAGAATCAAATACAGCTATGTATTAAACTATATTAAACGAGGCAGAACGCAATTTTAAAACAGTAAACTCTATCTGGTCGACAATATTTCGTCGTCCAGTAAATGAAAGAAAATTTCATAAAAACAAAGTTACATCCCCCTGCACTATATAACAGGTTCAACAATACAGTTTTCATATTCGGTGTTCAAGTTCAGTGTAATAAATTTAAAGTTGTTCTAATACCTACCTAAAGCACGTTATTTAATGCGCGTGTAGGCTATGTGCGTGCACGTAACAAAACATGACTTACTTTGAAAATAGACGCGTCGATTTCTTGGTTGTAGTCCTGTTTCCCTGCGTGTTTCCAGGGGATTCGGAACATGGTCCGACTTTCGTCCTCCCATAGGAGACCCGGATACTGATTGCTTTGGACCTGTTCTATAAGCCACTGTCTTAGCCTCCTTCCGCCTGGATTTAATGTCATCTCACAGAAAAAAAGAAAAAAACTTATATACCTTATATTATCTAAAGAGTACTGTTCAAGTGGAAAACAGACTAAAAAAAACAGCAAAAATGAGCAAAGGAAATATCCTGATATGACTGATCTTAAACCAAATGTTTATTTAATTTCTTGTTTTCGAATATGAGACCATAAGTAATAGAATTGAATGAAACCAATTGTAACTTTTGTTATAGTAACATGTTTTACCTTTTTTACGACTGGGTCTAGTAGAGATTGATCTGTGTACGGTCCTTTAATTCCTGCGGAATGTCGCTGTCAAATCGATTTGCTCAGTTATTTAATTAATTCCCCACGTCCAATCACGATGACACAACCTCCGACGCAGTCCAATGAAAAACCAATCAGGCGCAATAACTTCTGCTAAACGTAATCGTTTCCGAGAAGGGAAAGAAAAGTTAGTTTTTTCTTAACGCCCCCTTGACAATTAATTCATTGTGCGAGTGAAATGTTCCCCGTGTCGTTGTGATCTACAGCACTGAAGTGTTTTCTGAAATAACGCGTTACGATGGGTTTCTTGTTGGGAGGGTATCTATTTTACAGCAGTTGAAAAACATATGATCCTTGCTGCTCGTGTCATCTTCTCGACTATCTCAATCATCAAACCGTTATCGCAAGCAGATGAATAAACTTGCCGCTTCAAACATAACGTATTATTAACAACCTGTTTCCGTTTGTTGGTAGCGAATTTAAAGAGGTCCGGAAAGCAGTTGTCGGTAAATCAGTGGCGGTTTGTAACCTAAATTTTGCTTGTGGTTCTGATCGATTAAAAAATAACTGGACTAAAGTTTTGACCTATTAAAATAAAATATTGTATCGTCGACTCGACGTGTTTCGTGCTTAATGAATATGTATTTAGAATGTCCAAGCTCAATCGAAAATTATTCATTCGCATTTCTATTTGTAGGGCGCATTTCTGGCGGCCCATGAGATCTCAAATGTTTCCTCACGATATTATTGCCCCTACTTCTGACAGTAATTGACACTTGCCCCATTTCCTGCGTCACTTATTCAGTCACTGTCTTCCAGAGCAAATTGTATGTATTACGAACATAGACTACTTTTCGAACTGAATTAAAGTCCTCAAGGTTTCGTCTGACCATTAGCCTACAGTTTTAACTAATTTATATTGAAATGTAGTGGGTGCTTAGCTGGCACTTTGTGTAAGACGTGCACGTATAAATCCAAATGACCAAAATTAATTAAGTTTCTCCCTCTACAGACATTTGATTGATTTGCTTAAAATACAAATAAATTTTCCAACCACTTAAAAACCAGACTTGAAAGAACTGACGATTTTTTACTTCCGAATTTTTATTTGTAACTAAAATAGCTAGCTCGTTTGAAGCAGTTGTTCCTCCAATTTTTTTAATTGACCGTTTAAAAAAATCCGCAAATACAATAATTTTCCGCATCCCGGAATTTCTGGTTTTACTAGCTTCAGTTATCTAAACGCCTCACTATGAAGTCCGGAAGTTATCTGAACACGTACTTAAATTGAAGTTTGCGCTTATACCGAACGGGTAATTATTTACGAAACTGTAGGTATACGACCCAGGACCCTATAGCCAACACCACACTGCAGCGCCCTCAACAGACTTGAACCTACGACTTCGGATAGAAATAATGTTTTAATATTTGAGTTAAAGTTTTTTGGCTCTGTTCCACATATAATTGTTAGAAATGTGTGTTTGTCTGGGATTTTCATACATTTTTGAGCGTAAATGTAATTTCCCAACAAAAAAGCTATAACGGGCAACAAAGTGTTAATGATAACCTTACTCCAAACACCACTTACTCATTTCAGAGCAATTGTTCAAAATATCTTGGCAAAAGGTAACATTTTTAAATAGCATTTATTAGCAGTGATTTGTACGGCTTTTTGCTAACAAAAATGTACATAATTGTTCAGAAAATGTAAATTAATGTTAAAAAATATTTTATATTCATCAAATACGGTATTATGTTTTACTATACATTCAAGGATTCGTAACAACTTATTATATAACATAATATTTCTATTCTGGAGTTTCTCTTTTTTTTAAAAGCTCCGATGACTAATACATGCCAAACACCCTTAAACCCAGTTTTAACCCTATGCTTAATATGATGAAGACTATGATTCGTTCGAAGAGAAATTCCCCATTAAACTCCCAACAGGCACAGGTGCACTTATCACATCTAGAGCCATTAACCAGGTTATGCGACAGACAGTTGTACAATGCCATCAGACATGGGATACACAGAAAAAGGTTCACCACTGGCACCTTAAGTCAAGGCTAAAACATTTTGTGAGGCAGCTGTAGCATACATGTTTATAACACTAAAACTTCTACAATGTTGTGGTATATATCTCGAACCGAAGCCACTTGTTCCAAATCAATGTTGTCTCAACTAGCCTGGATCGAATAAATAAATATTGATGGCCAAAAACCTCTTCTAGAGCATTGCTGTTCCTCGTGGGCGTGTCTCAAGTAGCGCTGTTCCTCGTGGGCGTGTCTCAAGTAGCGCTGTTCCTCGTGGGCGTGCCGCAGAGAAGTTAGCACTGCCCCGGGAGCTGAAAAAGTCTCAGGCCTCCCTTTCTAATGACTTATCTGTGGCCACTGGCCCCGTAGGCATTGTAGGGTAGGGGGTAAACACCAGTCGCCTGGTTCATCCAGCCCTGGCCCCCGTTCCTCTGGTGCTCGTGCTGCTGCTGCTGGCAGTACTGTCGCAGCAGCTCCCCCACCTGCTCTGAGTCCCTGAAGGGGCTGGGGCTGTGGCTGGCTTGAAGCCAACCGCGGTACTGAGGAGAGAGAGAGAGAGAAATGGTGCACGTGAGGGGGGAAAAAAAAGCCTCCAGTGCACCTGCTACACCCTGTCCACCTCCAGGAAGGGATTACAAGTCAAACTGAAAAGGAGACGTGCCCAAAAAACTTCGCTAGTAGTTGAAATAAGCCTTCTGGGCTGGTGATGACAAAACAAAGATCAAAAGGTTTTCTCAGGGGAATTTTTTTTTTTTTTGTCCTACTGCTGGTCTTGGTTGGCTGAGAGATTCAAATCTGTTGAGACATCAACCTGAAGCTTGCACTGCCTGGTTTCCCAACCAACTATTTTTCTTGCGGTAATGCTCAGCTATTCTCAAGATTGATGATAAAATATTTACTTTATGTTAACTACACACGAAACGAATGAAGTCTATTTTTACCAAAGGCATTTTCCCCCCCAAAATTTGGGTGAGTAGTCAGGTCACAGTCAGTTTCCGGTGTATTACACCATGCAGACAATAGGCAACAAATCACTTTTTATAAAAGCAAAGCTTGGAATGGCCGTTCAAAGTGGGAGGTCCTTCCTCACTTTATTTCAGTCAAGGGAAATTCCTCTTTTCCAAGAGAGTTCTTGGAAGTTCTGTCTCATTTAAAAGAATCTGGATCTGTATCTAACCGTTTTACAGCCAATCAAACCAAGTGAATTGACACTTTAAACACCAAGGCAGACAGATCTTAGTACTTTGAAATAATTAAAATTATAATCTATGACTTGTAGTTCCCAAACTTGGACAACACACTTATAAACAAGGAGCTTTTAATAGAATTAGTTCTTAATGAATGATTACTTTGCATGGGTGTAGTTACGATGTAGTTAAACTAGGGATACCCTACAAAAGACAAGGACTGTGGAAACCCCCTGGCAGCTGAACATATGTGAATAGTCATGACGTACTCATGAGAAAGCATTTTGGCTCTTGTTTGAAGTATATCAGTAAACAGCCTCCCTCTTCCTTCCTCCTCAGACATTACTGGCAAAAAGGTAAGTTATTTAAAAATAATAGGTTTTCCAAATAAATAAATAAAGCCATTTCCTGCCTGTGTTTGCTGAGTCGGGAGCATGGAAAACTTACTTGGCTGCTTAACAATCCCTCATTTCCCATACAGTTATATACTGCCTTTCAAGGTCCTTTACATTTACAGAACAAAATCAATAAGAAAAAAATCAATCCATTGATAATGATAATCATTCACAACAAACATCAAGACCACTCATATTAAAACTCAGTAAAAACGGTAAATGAAGGAGACAGTAAATAAACTCATCACAACATCGCAATTTTAAAAGGGATTCAGCCTCATGTAAATCACATAATTTTGGGTGCAGCAACACGTTACCAAAGCTGTGACAATCTATTTTGAGGATCATCAGGAGTGGGCCATTATCGGCCGAGCAGAGTCCTCGAGAGGGGACACAGACTTGGAGGGCATCACAGACAGGCCTTTAAATGTTTTGTTAGCGAGCAGCAGAATTTTCGATGAAATATTCTGTGGAATAAAGCATGTCAATTAACCGCAAACTAATCAGCTGTGGTCAAGGCTGAAGACTATATATGACTGTCAAGATCATGGTGCAGTCCCAATTTGAAAAAACTGAGGCAAGGATGAAATGACATAATATACTAAAACTGTATGAGGTTTTAGCAGCATCACATTCAAGTGATGTTAATTGTAAGTGATTTTATTGTCTCCTGGCAAATCCCAAACTTGGATTTTCCATGGGATGACATGCGGCAAACAGCTGCGGTTCTCCCTAAAGTATTGTTTGTTTTGCAGCCTTCTATAATCCTTACGGTAACTTTTTCACTGTAACCATTTATTTAATGTGTTTATACAGAGGGTTTATTTAAGCAATTTAGTTTAACTATATTGCTCAGCTGTAGTAAATTGGCGGTGACTTCATAGATTTAAACCTTTAATCTTTAGGTTGAAGTCAAATACTTTGCATCTTCATATGGGCATTCAGAAGCGTCTAGAGGCAAAGTAGTATCATTCACGTTTTGAACAGTCCTTTCTCAGCACGAACATTTCTATGTTTCTGAGGACAGTTTGTCACCCTACGAGTCAGATCTACAGAGCGAAAGGACCTTATTTTCTTTCTTGGTACGCACTCTTGTCCAAAGAGAATCCATCTGCACATGAAGAGCAGACAATTTACTTCACTCATAAACATTATCAAACAAACATTTCCCTCAACATCCAGGGGATACAGCTATTTTGTAGACACTCTGGTATTACCTCTTCCGGAAATACCTCACGCCACAGTCTTGAACCCCCCCCCCCAGGAACTGTTTTCTATATGGATGCTCTTGTGATTATCGAGTTATGCATGTTTATTGATCTCATGTTATCTCCTCTGCAGCATTAGTCTTTATACCTTCTCACAGTAGTTGTCATTAGGGCAAGGTAGCAGTTTCTTATTGCACTTAAACCCTAAATTACAGCACTTTTGTACGTCGCTCTGGATAAGACAGTCTGCTAAATGCCTAAAATGTAAATGTATTACAATACTGCTGAGACTATAGAACTGATCTCAGTCGCGTATTGACCATGCAAGAAATGTGGACAAAGTGGTACAGACAGACATTATAAAAAGGGTCTTTAAAAGTGTAGAGGTACGTATATAATTAACATCAGATCATTTTCTGCAAAACTGATGAATCACAACTATTACCAAAAAAAAAAAAGTTTGTGTCATGTTAATTTACTTAAGGTAAGTTAAAGATACCAAAATCTTTGTAAACAAAGGAACAGCTGCACACCTGGAAAAATTTGCAGACGATCTACGGAGGACGAAACAGATAAAGTGGAGCCACTCAATATTAAACCGTATTAATAATGGAGGCCTCATTGGTCAATCTTTCATATATACACAAATACAATTTGCATTCATACAACAGATTGGTTGAAAAGACTGTCCTTGAAAATGTACTGGTTACAAAATTGAGACCTGAATAATCAGCATGCCTGCTCACAGTGAGCCAAGCAGTCTGTCCGTTTTTATTTTCCCATACCAACCCAGACACTAACTGGTAGGAGTAAGATTCTTTTCCCTTCACAAAGGCTGCTCTCAAAAATCAGAGCTCGACCTGATATACGTTCTCAGTCCTTTCTGAAAAGCCATGTTGCAAGTCCCCGGTGGTAATGACAACCATGTGACGAGTCAGTGCAATATCTGCCCGGCATGCCCCTTTCTGTCCCGAGAATTCCCCTGTTCAGACATATGCCGCGCGCTGGCTGTCACAATAACCCAGATGACCTTGTTTAACCAGTTTTCTATACCATGCCTCAGCTACAACGGCACGTCGACGAAAATAGCTACCATGGCATTTTCACACATTTTCGTGTTTAAACATGCGAGTGCATGCACACCACCTTAAACGGTTTAAAACGACCATCATTTTTAGCTGATTAATTATGAGTTTTTATTCTTGCAATGACCAAGACGTCTACTGTTCACACACCGATAGATTTAATGTTAAATGAACTTTGTCATGACAGTCTAGACAATAAAAAACACACTAAGATAAATGGCCATTTCACATTAGTATACTATTTGTATATCCATGTTCCTGACGTCTGGATTAGCCATCATTAGCCAAACAAGATGGACTTTGTGGGCTATAAAAAGAGAACAGATCAAGGAGAGGTATAGAGCACCGTTTAGTAGAGTTTATATTTATTCATAAATATAGTCTTTGATGTCTTCTGCATTAGCATGGCAGTTGAAAAAAGTAATTTCTAGATGTCCAAACATCCATTTTCCAAAAGAAGAACAAAGAGTTCTACAACAGATGGTATGGCCTCCACAGAGCCCTGATCTCAACGTCATTGAGGCGGTCTGGGATTATCTGGACAGACGGAAGCAAGTCTGTAGAAGAACTGTGGAAAGTTCTCCAAGATGCTTGAAACAATGTACCTGCCGTTTTTTTCTTATAAAACCGCACAACAGTGTACCTAATAGAGCTAATGCAGTTTTTAAGGCAATTACATCAAGTATAGATGTTTTTTTTTTTTTTTTACTGTTTACTTCCCTTTATAGTATTTATTTTATATTTATATATAAATTTATACCTTTCAATTAATTATTTTTGAAAGCATCTTTGCTTTACAGGATTTATTTTACATGTGCCTACATTCTACAAGTCAAGATACCATCAACAATAAGAAGAATGAAAGTAAACACAACATCGTATAAAGATTATTAACACTTAAAATCCCCACCACACATGTATTAATGAATCTGGATTTAAATCAATCTAGTGGGATTTTAAAGATTTCCATTACAGCTTCCCCACTCAATTCCTTACCAGATGGCCAACCACATCTTGTTTACAGATCAGTATAACGCTCACATTCTTTTACTGATTAACTCCGTCTCATGACCACAAATTATTTATTTTCTTTGCCGTTAGTTTGGAATAACGTTCTACTGCATTCAGTGGTGTGAGGTCGTGTAATGGACAACAGCTCCTGGCTTAGCACATACCTCAGAAACCAAGGTCATCTGAAACTCCTGCAGCTGCTGCTGGAAGCCAAAGTTGGGCCCGACGAAGGAGCGAACGGCCTTGACGGCTGACAGACACTCCTCCCAGCTGTAGTCGGTGACCGTCATTAGGTAGGCCACGACCAGGGTGGTGCTGCGTGAAACCCCAGCTAGACTGCAACCCACCACAAAGACAGCGACTGTCAGCACAGTTCTGGGGTATTGGTGTGATGGATGGAAAATTGGATTCTTTTTGGAATGGGACTATGAGGGGATTGGCTGAACAATGTTGGGTCAATCATTGTCAATTGTTGAGTGAATCAAGTGATTTAATGTTTGCCGTCAACGCAAGCCAATGGGGGGGGGGGGGGGATGTTTAAGTCGGTTTTTAGATAGATTGATAATGCGATTTAAAAAAAAATGTATACATTTAATTAGACAAAAAAATGTGTTCATATAAAATATGGTTAATTCTGAAAGGTTTACAGTAATTGTAATTATTGTACTTGTAATTGTATAGTAATTAGTGCCCTCTAACCACAGCAACCCAAACAGAAACCGGAGTGGGAGGGCAATGTGTCAATATTGTGTCACACCCCAAAAGAGACGCAGTTCAGTTGTCATAATTAAACCCTATTTAAAAAAAAATTAGGAGCATGTGTGCTCCTAGAAAAGTTAGAGCAATGCCTAGGAAGTTTTTCTGCATCACTAACAATAAGACTCATTCTTATGAGAACTTGATGTTCACAACACTTCAAGAGACTAAAAGACCTTCCTTAAGTATATTTGTGCAGTTGCTCCAAACCACAAACTAAATATATCAGATATCTACGGCCAGATTTTAATCATTTCAAATACGTGGATATTACAACGTGCCAGGAGTACAGTTTCCAACAGGTGTCCCCGAGGGCTTACATACGTACCAGTGCACTAGGCAAGCACCCCCGCACAGGCGGCTCTCGTGAATGAAGCCGATACATTCTTTGAAATGCTGTAACCTGCAAAAGAAAATACATACATATACACACATGCATATATACATATATATATACACACATATACACATATAAGTATATACACATAAAAAACTAGGGATCCTGAACTTTCCCTGGAGGAGCGAGATGAGGAGCGAGATGAGGAGAGATGAGTGAGACTCCAGCACAGACGGTTCCGTAGGGCAGCTTTAGTTTGCTTTGGGATAAAGGCACATTGGTTTCCGTCATGCATTATTAACGCTGAAACACACCGCGCGATGTGCTTCTCGAGACCAACAACACGTAAGCTCCCTGGGATACTTAGCCCAAAGTGTGTCGACACAGTGCGAGTGTGCTCACATATACACTAGCGGATTGCCAAACGATGCTAGCACGGCTCACAGTTTAACACCCTACGCAGTGCTAGGCAAAAACCCAGGACCCAGTCCTTGGTGTCATGTAGTACTATGCTAATAAACACCCCTCCCTCAAGCCTGTAGTATTTGCGTTTTAATCGAATCTCTAACAATTATAAAAAGACCTACCTGTTTGGAAATGGTGAACATAGTGGGGAATTCCAGTAAAATTTGATTATGTTTTCAGCACTGATTTACTTTGGAGAGTACCTATATTCAGCACCAGGACCTGTTTGCAGCTGTCATGTCCTGTTGTTAAATTAAAGAGCCTCAGTTTGATAGGGTTATGTAGCAGGTTTCACCCCTGTATTCCTACACCGGCACAGCTAGCTCCACTGCAGCACAAGCCTGCCGCGACCCTCTTCCATTTGTTTCGGGCTTTGCATTTTCCACTCAAAAACCCACAAATCTGTTGACTGTAAACTGCGCCATCAGTCGCACCCTGTAACAGGTACCACCCAGCTACGCAGAATAAAATAATATAGAAAAGAGAAGTGGCAGGGCTGAAGACTGATTTACTGGTGGCTGACGTGTGGCTGAGACGTAGAGCGCTCTGGCTAAGCAGAGGCAGGCAGAGTCTCCTGGGGTTAAATGTAAACGACTAAAAGGCCTGTCTTTGAGTTGATAACCACCTGCTCAGGTCTATCACCTCAGCTCAATGCCACCTGTGCACCGGTCCCCAAAGGCTGATTATTAACCAGGCACAAAAACAATCCTTTAATTCTTCCCTGTGTCGACTGAATGAATAGAGCCTGTGTGTTTGGAGCACAATCCCACCCAGCGACCCATGCTGTGATTACGCATAGTTCCACTATAATCGAAAACTAAACACACGGAGCCCACGGAAAATATAGGATGCGTTCAATTGTTCTACAAAAAAAAAGGAGGACGAGGGGCAGCCTGTTTCGTTCACCTCCTGGCCACAAGCAAACAACCCGGGCAACCATTACAACGAAAGTGGCAAGGGAAGGGACACAACGGCTGGGGTGGGACTTGAACCAACAACCTTCCGGTTAAGAGCGTAACCACACCTTTAACCATCAGCAACCTATACACACACACAGACTCACACACATCTACACTTATAAACACATGCATACATCCACACACACTCATACACACCCATTTACACAGACTTGGACACACACACAAACACACGCCAATAAATGCACTTTACAATTCTACAAAAATGTTTACGATCCTTATTGTTGTAGAAAAAACACCAAAAGTCACCAGTGCTTATAACAGAGAAAGGTTGCAGTGACTAGCGTGGTGTCAAGGTTACTGTTTCTGCTGTCGACATGCAACATTTCATCACTTCATCACTTACAATACGGAAAGAATTACAGTACAGAAAGATTTGGAATCGGAAGCATTCTATGTTCACACATGTTCACACAGGGTATTTTGCGGCGGTGGCCGTGAGACACGCTGATACCGTGTCTTAATCTAGGCTATGTATCCCCCGCTGTTTCCGAAAATTGGTAGTGTACAGCGAACAAGCGACGGATTGTCACGACCGAAGTGTAAACGTTAGACAAATGATCACCACTCGCATCACACGAACCGCTTTGTTTTTATACAGTTTGATACAGTTAAAACATTCTTTCCGACCTGATCATACTGTTAGAATATCGACCTTCGAACGAGCCTCGCTGTCTTGCGCATAACAGAAAGTAAACAAAACGTCAAATGCACGATCTAAGGATTTTTCAAGGGCGAAAAATCTCAATAGGATCACCGTATGATTAAAACATCTTTGACCATATGATGAAACAGATCGCGCACCTGACATTGGCGCCGCGTTAAACCGTGAACAGTGCCTTTACCTTTGAAGCTGACTTGATGATTCGCCGGTGAGTCCGTCTGACCCTGCAAACAGTTTATAGGCGAAGCCGTGACGTTTCGCCTGGATAGAAAAAAACGATTGTCCCGAAAAACGATCACAGAAAATTGTACCGGAACATAGCCTACGTGTCACACACTGTTTCGCGTCCGAGGGTAATTTAAACAATTTTTTTTAGATTTACTATATTCAAATATTTAAATTGTCTTGTGTTGCGGCATTTCTAAAATAATTTCAGATATGTAACCTATAAATAGTTTTAAAAAAAGAACCTTTAGAGCGTGCTGAGGGTTGTGAAGCTTCGAGCAGGTGAGACTTTTAAGTGCGTCGGCGACTAGACGTTCCCTAAATAAATCTCGTGCATAATGACCGTAGCCATCCGCGCTCTTTGGCTGTCACCTTCATAGCATTTACTGTGAGAAGCTATTTTAACATAAAAAAAGGTCGTCCAACAAATTTATTTTGTAACGCAAAGGTAATTATGCATGTGTCAATGTGCATTTTGAAACGGATTAAAACGACATTGTTGAAATTCTTTTTGAGGGCAAAATACAAGTGCTATTAAACTTTAATAGACAAAATATAAGCCTAATTATATTTTATTATTTTGTACGTGGCTAGGCCCACAATTATTATTATTTCTGCGGAACTGAATAATTGTTAACTGCATTCACTTTTGTAGCAAGAAAGGGACATAACGAACGGTAATTTGGCAGGATCACAATACTTTTGTTAATTCGAACAAAAAGCATTTTACGTGCCACGAAATTACCCACACGTTTTGCCATCTGAAGGGTTCGCAAAGGGTTCACATAATTATTTGCCGTGTTTGGAGACAGCGTCCTGTTGCTAGAAGTGTGTACACACTAAAAACGCATTTCGGAGTATGTAAATTAAACGTTTATGAACTGCATATATAGAATTTTCATTTAAACTAACCAGGGATTTATACATCTAATCCATATTATATTATTATGCACCGTCTGCTTTACGGTGCCTTAAAACCACACATTCCGGTTTTGTAAAAGGCAAAACGCCGATCAGTGACGTTTATTAACACTCCGGCCAGCACTTCCGTTGCTGAGATTGAGTTCAGCTGTTGTTAGGGTTACACAGGTGGGCACTCAAAAGTCCAGTCTTATCTGTGTGACCTCTGACCTGAGAGCAGACTCCATGACAACTCCACGACAGTCATGGAGTTGGTATGGACAGGATAGTAACCACACAGACCAGCCTGTGGCACAGCGGTAACTTCTGATTCAATTGGCCTCTGTCCATGAATTCATTTGATTGATTAGCTACAGCATATTCCTTTTGGCCACCCTATAGACTAAATATCTCCACTGTACGTGCGTAGGTAACGTATGTGTGTTCGCACCCCCTGACTCGGGCCATTACCAATTGCGAGTTACGACCACATCACCTTTTGGCAACATATTACATTACAATAAAGTTTTCATTTCCAAAAACGCACTTTTACAAGTGGTATTCCTACATGCGAAGGGCTGATAGCCGACTAACTACTCAATCACGTACAAAAAAAAATCCGCACGCTTAGAACGAATTATACTATAAATTGCAAATCGAAACGCAGCCTTGAAAACCATACAGGGCAGCTGAGTGGACAGCCCCAGTAAAAAGATGATAGGCAACTGCCGTGAGTTTGTGTCAAGGCCTGTTTTTACATTTCCTCTGCAGACGTCTTCATTCAACGCGACTAGTAACGTTAAAGCATTCGCAGTCTCTGACCGTCTGATTTTCTTCTGTATGGTGTACAATACCAAAACCTTCCAACTAATGCTGCCACCTAGAGGAATTGGCTGGAATCGGTGTGAAGTTGCCTTCTGAATGCTTGTGTACGCCACATCAATAGGATTAATTAGACTGAAATCCGAAGAGTACAGGAAGGATTGGCAGGAGTGAATTGTGGCACACAAGTTTCCCCCTCGCTGCCTGTGACTTGTGCCTGTGTCACTGCGCAATGGCTTTCCTTTGTCAAACTTCCTGTGTCAAACCCGCTGTGGAACGTGTGCGGTGTGGCTCGGTCTGACAGAGACAGGAAGGATGCTCACACTTCAAACAAGTGGCCGTCATCTTCCTTCGTTTATCATTGTCTTAATGTTAAGCAGTCTAAAGATAGACAGGTTACTAGTTCAAATAGCAGGGATTGCTTTGATAAATATATGGCTATACCGATTTGCGATGTGTAAAATTGTGAGTAGTTGTATCTGAGCATTCTGACCCACATTTCAATTGGTGTTGTTTTAGGTTTTTTTTAAATACGGCATGGAAATGACTGGCCTGCTTTCTATCCGACTGCATTCGCTACCAAGCCAGGGTAGTACAACTCCTGTCTCTGTAGTTCTCAAAGGGGTCTGCAACCAGTACAGCTTCTGTCTCTGTAGTTCTGTCTGTCTGTCCCTGTTGCTCCTCGGAGTAAGGCTCTAAAGGGGAAGTGCGGTGTGATGCTGTAGTTAAATGCTGAATTTAGTAAGTGTGTGGCAGAGCTTAATGGGTGCTGTTAACCGCCGTAGCGTTGGATTCTGGGTGATGAAGCTCAACAGCTTGGCTGGGGACTGTAGTTTATTAGTTAAATAAACCTGGGGCACCTGGCCAGCAGCCAAGTGGACACAAACCATGCTCTACCTACTCCGTTTCCCATTCAGTTCGGCCGTTTTATAGAGTCAGACTTGCCCCGGTTTAACAGAATGGTGTGAGGATGTTTACAACAGAGAAATGATTACATCCAGACCCAGTCGATATAATGCCATATACCAGATATGATCATAGTTTATTTATTTTCAGCCAAACAACAGATGCAGTTTAAGGAGTTGTCTTTCGTTATTTTAAATACACAGCTGCAAATGAGTGCAAAGAAGATGGAAAAAAAAACACGCTGGTTTAAATCACTCGTTTCAATCATACATAAAGTGTGTAACATCATCAAAAATAAAGAAATTATTGCAATTTCCAAACAATTGATAATTCATTAGATTTTGTTTGCCGTTGATAAAGTGCCTGGGTTAATTTGGCGGTTAACACCAACATCACATCCAAGTTCGTCGCCGGGCAACATTTAACTCCTATGTGAGAAAAACGATCGATTTCAAGTTGACAGGAAAGAAGAGAAAGTGATTTTAACAACCCTGGGTTCCCAGTCTGCTGCCCAGCTTCTGCAGTGACCTGGCTTGGCTCTCGACCACATCTCCTCTTTCCACCGCTCTCACGCGGAAGCTGAAAGGACCGGA
>JAOVYW010073362.1:0-20165 GCA_025775045.1 Hiodon tergisus
CACACACACACACACACACACACACACACACACACACACACACACACACACACACACACACACACACACACACTTGCGAACTTTGGAGATCTCATCCATAGCTTTCACCAGATTTTCACGGGGCCCGTGACTCAAAAAAGGTTAAGAACCACAGTGCTATATAAAACATTAAAACCAAAGTTATTCGAGTGTCTGTTCGGTTTACAGGCCAGCAATTTTGGTTCTGTTTCTGAAATTGTGCCTTTCCCCCCCCCCCCCCTCTGACGTGCCAGGCAGTCTCATTCACGGTGCTGGGTCTGACATCCGCAATAATCCCCCAGTGCCAGACCTTCCCAGCCTTTGTTGCGGTGTGCCTGATACTGGGTCTCTGTGATGGCTGCCTCATCACCCTCATGGCACCAATCGCCTTTGAGCTAGTGGGTCATGTGCAGGCGTCCCAGGCCATTGGCTACCTGCTGGGGCTTATGGCCCTCCCCATGACTGCAGGACCGCCCATTGCCGGTCAGTGCCACCCACCTTCCATCAGTCACCCAATGTGAAGTCTCTGCCACAACCATCTAGGCAGCTGCTGAGCGCCCTGAACAAAGTGGACTTTCACTTTCTTTAGTTGGTGGATATTTTTATCCTGGTGCACACACACACACACACATGGACGCACACAAACGCACTCACCCACACACAAAGAGAAAAAACACATATGAGCACACAGTTACATGGTGTTCTAAGACTGAAAACCTTTGAATTTGTCCATAATCTTAGAAGTGAAACTGGAAATAATCCAGTTTAAGCCTTCCCTGCATCATCATAACGGCAACTGTTTAACTTAAAATTACAAATCGATGGCGGAGAAACTGGGATAAATAATAATTTGTATAAATTTCACCTTTTCTAAGTGGTATTTCACAATCTGCGTTTAAAGCAGGACTGTTATGTCACTGTTGCGTTTGGTCTTTGTGAGTGTTTGCATTTTAAAATGTGGAAATCGCACTTAATCGAGCAAGTATAAATCGTTTCTGGCGCTGCCGGAATCTGTGTCACTCAGAGCCATCCGCCCTGTCTCTCTCCCGTCCCGATACAGGCCTGCTCCGAGACCGCTTTGGGAATTACCACACGGCCTTTTACCTAGCAGGGGTCCCTCCCATTCTAGGCGGTTTGCAGCTCCTCTCCATTCCCTACATCTACCGGCGGTGGCAGAGAGCCCAGCCCGAGAGGTGGTCTCCTGCCCACTGTCCCGACCGCGCGGACACGCTCCCAGGCATCGCCCATGTGGAGACTCGCATGTAAAGGGCCTTTACCGCGACAGAGGTGCCTGCCCTTTCAGCAGCTCAGTACTCGCATACAAAAACACGCCTTATCTCTGTACGCACACATGACCCAGGCCTGCCCTCCATTTGGGGGTGCAGCAGTGGGTAATGTCACTGGAATTCCTCGGTTATTCAGACGCATTACTGGACCCCCCCCCCCCCATCAGTTCCCTCAGCTAATGTATCTTCCCTTCTTGCTAGACCTGGTCTGACAGGTACTATATGACTGGATAGTGTTGTCGAGCTTTGACCTCGTTTTAACCGTTGCCCACTTAATCGTTGAAACAAGTTAATATTTATTTTGAACAATTTCACCGTTGCCACTGTTTTCGGACGAGGAGGTGGTTATGTATTGATACACGCGTTGGGGGGCAGCGTGGCCTTGGGTGTTTGGAACAGAATGTTAGGCTTTTCTGTGAATATTTATACCTGGTAGCTGCTCTGTAAGATAAAGGTGGCCTTAATCAGGCTAGCATACCCACTCTTTGCCAGTAGTTTGAGCGTTCACCTTTAGGTTGGTCAAATACATTGATCAATATACAATGGTGGATGAACAAACTATTAACATTAGCTCAGGCAATTCACGTGCACTAGCAGGTTATATTTTCTAAACGGAAAACCTAGTGATTGTTGGCTATGTTCAGTTGCTAGCTGTCTTTTGTGCAGTAAGTCTGATTAGTTGCCAAGTTACAAGTTCGCTACATCCCGAATGGTCCCTATGGGCTGTTATGTGATACCACACCAAATTACTTAAGTAATTTTAAAAGGTTAAATTTGATTTCACAGGAAGAATTTGCATTTCTGCATTTCTTCATCAAACATCTTGGTAGCTTGTTACCAAACTGAGGAATATCACCATGACTATGACTCTTGTTATTTTATTCACACGTAATGTCGAAATTTATTTCTGCTCTGCTCCCAGACATTATTCAACAGACCATGAAGACGAAGAATGGGGGCATGCACCGCGATAGGCACGAAAGTGGACGTTTTTAAACCAAATATGGAAATTCTACCCAGGCGACAAATGGTTAAGCCTGCGGTCGAGCACAGGACAAACTGACTGACCATATGGTCAAAGTTTGAAGACATTTCACTGATGGAGTGGGTAAAACCCTACGAAACTACTCTCGGTGCCAAATAAATTCGCTCACGTTCAACTCCACAATTACAGTTCTATTCAGGTCAGACAATTGCTGTCAAATCAATGGACGTATATGTCAATACACGCGAAAAGGGGCTAAGAAGTTAACTGGGCACCAAAACTTAACGACAGGTTAACCTGGAGATTGTAGCATACGGGACAACCACTTTTTCAGTGAAATCTAGTAAGCCCAACCAGTCAGTCAGACATCAATGAACTACATTATTATGCGAATGTATGAGAAATGTTTAGCGAATAAATACATTACTTAATGTGTGTGTGTTTATTTAACAGTTAGCCTTGGTTTCGTACAGGCATGAACTTGAGACTATTTTCACTGTCACCGACTGTTTACTTATTCTGCAATTCAACCCTTCATCTATGTTAAATTAGTATAGTACTAAAATATATCTGGATTCCGTTTTAATAGAGTAATCGTTTTACAGGACACGTGCTGCATGCTGGACCCAATTCTAGCCACATCGTGGTGCTGTTGTACACATCAGAATTTCCGAAAATGGAAATGCAGAGGCACACATGTCCAAACCGTTCACCGAAATTTAGGCCACATTCTACATCAGCCCGGCTAGTGATTTATATGTATCTGATCATTTTGATCGAGCTCAGGGTCAAACACAGAACTAGTCCCCTAAAACTATCCGAGTCGATCTGAATTGACCCTGCAGTAGAAAATTATTAGTCCATATTTTACAGTCATTATTATTTTACGTTTAATAATAAGTTAATTATTAAATTAAAATTACCAACAGAAGAAGTCGTTTAATATCCTGTGAAGCTTTATATAAAATGTATATAGTAATTACACTTTATTTTTAAATTGTCGGAGTAAAACACTGGAGTGTCTGGAGTAAACACTGAGTTCCATGTCAGAGGACAGCTTTCTATAGGCTAATTGGGAAACCCGTTTTTTTTAACAGCTGCTACTCAGCACTTCCGGTCGTGAAAATTGTTTTCCCTTGGCCTCTTGCTAATTGACAGGTAAGGGTAGACTGTGGGGGGTTTAGTAGCTACATAATAGTGTATGCATCGATTTAGAAAGCATAAATGCGATAAAAACAAACAACAAGAACACACCCTGTAGCTGGCAGGGGATATCTACTAATCTCTCGTTGAAACTTCACTACACGTATAACGTTGTGTAATTCTTGTTGTTCAATTTAAAATTTATAGCATTAGCTGTACGGTTACCTCAGTAACTGTTTTTTTAACCGCCCGCTTTGAAATGATCAACAGCACGACTGGGAAAAATAAAATTGCTTGGCACCTGAGCAAAACGAGCAGGAGCCAACGGATTTGGACGGTACACCTGTTAACTCAACTCGTCAACCTACAATTCGAACGGGATTCTAAATATTATTGTTCCCACGTTTGAATTCAGGGAAATTCTAAAATATAAGGTAATAACGGGGCAGTGGAAACAAGACATTTGAATGTATGTCGTGACCGTTTACTCATACGACCGTTTGGCATTAACGGTATTTTAGTGTAGGTCCACATACACAAGATATTTGGATCGCACACACCGCTTGATTGTTTTCTGGTCATTAGGGGATGGATCTCACGGAACGAACGGGCGTCTGATGTTACTCGACTCCTATTTCTCGACAGCCCCTGGCGTATCTAGCAGGAGGCAAATCTGTTGCAGGAGGCGTTGGGACCGTTTCAGGTGAATAAATCCGGACACACGTCACGATGACCATTAAGCATTTCGCGGTGGTTCTGCTCTACCTTTTCGTTCTGTTCCTCATTCCTTTAATCCACAACAACACACAGTTTAATGTAAATCCATATTCCAGGCACAAACCTATGTTATGTCAGGGATGGGAAACGCCATTCATCTGCCTTGTCTTTTAATTGTTTAATTGAACTCATTATTAGGAAAACCTCTCACCAGGTTAAAATCAGTGGCTTAGGCCCCAGAGGACTGGAGATTCCGATTGCTGCGTTTTCATTTTAATGGCCGAAAGAAATGACTCTGAAAAATTTGTTTGTCTTAGAACAAAAGCGCTCCAGTCGGCTCTAAAAGTTGAGTGCCCCCCCTGGTCGTCAGGGACCCTCTCGAACCCTACTGCAGCTTTTTCAGGAAAAGCCATGCCCTAGAACCCAAGCTGGTGAGGTTGGCCTGTCTGTCGTTAAATCACACGACTACAGCTACATCACAGAACACAAAACAGGGTTGAGTATATAGTCTGAATAACACACCAGCACAAGCGGGAAAACCAAAACCAATGAATGGTAAGTAATTGTTGAAGACAGAGGAGCGTGCACGGATACAACGCAATGACCCATTTCCCCTCTTTAGAGTCGAAGAGGCTGGGGCATGGACAGGACCAAGTCCACACAAGGCCTCGGAACGGTTCTGCAGTTTGTGGGATCCGATGTCTTTATTGTGATCGTTGTGGTCCTGGTGATCCTTCTCCTGGTCCTGGGTGTAGTGTGCTGGACTGCCTGGCGTCGTCGGGCTCAGAGGGTCCCAGTAGAGTACGAGAGAGCCGACATTTTCACTCACACCAGGCCACAGAAAATGAGGCACTACCTTGAATAGTTTTTATTTCAGCCAAACTCACCTCCACCTGACACTTGGAAGCCAGTTGAACTCACCAGCACTGACCCTTGGAAGCCAGTCGAACTCGCCACCATTGACACTTAGAAGCCAGTCAAACTCACCACCACTGAAACTAATAAGTCTGCCAAAATCACCACCACTGATGCTTGGAAGCCACTGACACATTTTGTTCTGAGACAGTTCTTTGTATTTCTGACTTGAATTATACTGTATGCTGCTTATGTATATTGTATTATTGTATCCGACCCATAATTAGGTATGAATAAGGGTAAAATTAAAAAGATAATATTAACCTCTAGAGAATTATAACGATTCTAATACAATAGCAACGTTAACTGAGATTTCACCACCAGGTAGTGGTGAACGTGCACCAAACCCCTACATTCCAAGTAAGCTCTATCCTGCCCCCTCAGGAGACTGACGGAGATAACGGTTTCCCCAAACGAATGTCCAGAGAGTGAAACCCAGCTTAAGTACACGGTGAAGATCTCCACGGAGCAGAGGCACGCCACCAAGCTGGTGGAGATGATGATGGGACTCGGTGCTACGTCAACTCAAGGAGTGCCTGGGAATGACCCCAGGGCACTCCTAATGAAGAAGAAAGCCTGTCCCCTTACCATGGCCTCGAACCGCACGTCTGTGAACCGCTTGTCCTTGCCCTCACCCCCCGAGCTCGACAATCGCAGAAAAGGACCAGTCCTGCGGTCCTTGCCTGACACGCTCGACAGTAGCGGGTCTTCCACTGACGAATGTGAGTTCTACGAGGTGGAAACGGGTCAGCGGATTAACAGGGGGGACCTCTGCCAGGACTCCGCCGGCACTTTCCAGTCGGTCGACACCGGAAAGACTGGAAACGGCTCCAAGGAACTGTAATATTGCCTAAACAGTCTTGCATCGGAGCATATGCTGAAACTTTATTAATAAATACAAATATATGCAAACTTTGTAATTTTCACAATCTGTTTTCTGTGATGCAAAACGTTCTCTCTGAAGGAAAAATTACTGCCTGAAGATGGGCAGGAATGCACAATTCCAGTCCTCGCTGGGGTCTGCTATGTAACTAGGTGGCAACAGAGAGCTAAAGGTGGTAGTTTGAGTTTATGGGCCTATATATATCAAGACCTTGAGAGCAAAATGAATCATTTTAACTAAATTTAAAAAATAGTGAGAATTGAGGAAATTTAGCCCTACAGTCATTTGTTAAAGGTTGTGCAGTAGTGTGCGAGTGCGTGAGTGTGTGTGTTAAAGCAAGAGGGAGACCTAATTGTGGTTCCTCAGATTAATTGACATGCAGTTTGTCCTGTAGCCAGCAGAGGACAGCAGAACACACATCAAAAACCTCTGTCGCAGCAACATGAGCATTTTGTTTAATTCACAGGGAATACTTACCCGAATAAGTTTTTTGTTTTAAGTATTTTAAAACTTTGACGCTTTAATTCTCCCAGGAAGGATTTTTGACTGATGTTCATGATTGCACCAGCAATGAAAATAATTATTAATAAAAGACTTTATGCCTTTTCTGGTTTCCTGATGTTTTCCATTGTCTGTTCTTGGGCTAAACGTATTCCTCAATTTAAAAAAAGTGATCTGTGGTGGCTCTGTTATCTTCTATTATTTCGTTTACTCGACATGCAAGTCTCATTAACTGAATTTACTCCGAGATGAAAACGGTAATATTCATCATTAGTTGCCCTGGACCAAATTCAAACTCCAGTCGCAAGGTTGAATGGTTTTCAATTTACACCGCCCCTTAACTTAGAGTTTTTTGTTGTTTGTTTTTTAAACCCGCATCTGCGGTTTTCAGGTGTAAATCAAATACTAATTGAGCCGTAGTTTAAAAAACAGCATACCCCGAGGCCCAGGACTTAATATATTAGAATTTGACCCTTTTTTATTTTATACAATATCCAAACTGTTTATCAGAAAGGACCTAGGAGGACCTACAGGTATTTAATTGTCTTCCAGTAATGTTTCTTTAAAGATTTATTTTACGAATCCATTCGACTTAAATTCATCATTCAAATATATATTTTCTGCTTTGACTTGCCAGATAATACGGTAAATGTTACACATTACCAAGCAAATCCGATTTGTAAAAGAATATGCTTCATTGATATTTACTAAAACTACTAAAAAAAAGTTTCTATACCTGTTCAAATAACATAAAACCAGTCATTTCGAGTGGACAGTGAAACTATAATTTAGAAGTTAGTAACTTAAGCGCTTCAGATAACCTTCAGAATGGAATCAACACGTTTTACAAAATACACATAGTTACTCGTAGATCGGTACAATTATTTCACATAAGAATTTAGAAGGCGTAGAAATTTCTGCGTACCAGTGAACTGCACTGAATACAGTAGTTTAGCTTTTCCATGTACAGGTTAGTTCACCCTTGTTTTAGGATCTTGTGTTATCCGTTTTCATTGAGAATTAAGACGAGAGAAATATTATTACTTACAGTTTGCACAAGCTAACGGTAAATACTTGGAGAAGATACAGAAAACACAAAACATTAATGTGGAAGACGTAAACCTATAACACATAAACGTTACTGAATACATATGCACGTCTCAAGACTGCCCTCTTCTGGAACATTATTCTACAATACATCGTTCAGCCCACCTACGTAAATTTACTTTATTTCTCCCGTTAAAAATGTTATTGTGGGTTAACTGATACGTCAATGCATGAATAAACAGTTCAGGGCAAGATCATACCAAAAGTATCCACCGAATCGGTATCTGGTGTTTTAAATTAAGGTAATTCCTGTATTGTTCTTATAAAGCAAAGGACTGCCCTTTTATGATAAAGATCGATCAAAATGCGCAATTACAAAAACAAAATCCTTCAGGTCAACCAAACAAATATAAACGGGTGTTACACTTACCTTTTATTGAATTAATATTCATTTAAACCAACAAAACTTAGGCTAAAACTTTAAATCATTCTATTTGACACTGCGGTGTATTAACTCATAAGCTGCAGAATGCAGATATATGCATTTGTATAAAGCGTATATATATATATATATATATATATATATATAAGACCATAGATCAGTTAAGTTATGTAATATTATTCCAAATAATCCAGACGTGAGAATCGTTGATTTGGAGAGAGAAAAAAGAGGGGAAGAGGAGAGATGGATTTGGGGGACTGGCTTCCAGAACAAACTCTGTCAATCACAAATCAATTTTTGGGTTTACTGCTCAGGACACTTGGTTACTGCTCAGGACACTAGACACTAGTGTTCCTAAAATTTTCTTAGTACCCCCTTCCATATTCATTCATATTATCTCAAGAAAGTGACACACTTAAAAAAAGAAAAGAAGGTTCTGTTGCGGTGGTGAAGTCATTCTCAGGTATAAATCTCCAGCGCTTAGCGGCAGATACCCGACGTAAGCCAATTAGCGCACCACACTTAATGAAGTCATTAGGAGTCAGATTAGCTGCTGGAAATGCTTGTCACTTGCGCAGCAGCAGATACAACACTTGGCGTTTAAAACCCCCAGAATTAATGAACTGACTAGCATAGATAATGACTTAATGTGGAAAACACATGACAGAGACTGATGGGCCTGGTCTTGGATAAAAATATTGCTAAGGTGGTTGCTGATTTAAAAAAATAAAAATAAATTGTCGATCTACCATGAGGACTCTTACCACGTGGAATAATTTTTTTTAGAAACAGTTGGTCGCAGGTTACAAATCCCAGCATCTGATCCCAAGTCATTGTCAACTTCAGAAACTTCAGGAAAATATCCCACAACATGAGTGTGTAAACAGAAAAGGTAATTAGAAAAAAGCCTATACTGGTGACGGGGATTCAGTTTTTTGAAAGTTTCCATTGCTTCAACAGGTATTCCTTCCTCACTTTCTTCCAGCAAAAAAACGTGAAATCATTTCATATACATTTTGGAATAGACAATGATCTTACCAACCATCCAATTGTAACCTTTGACAAGTTTTTTGGATTTATCCCCCCCACCGCCGAGCATGGTAAGCATTTAAGTGACATCATGCACAATCAATGAGAACAGGGAACACACCAGTGGCACGCCGGGGCATGCTTGGTCCAGGAGTAGCCAGAGAAAAGGGGCAGACGGAGGATATAACACTAAAGAAACATAATTTCCTTCTGTTTGATAAGTTATTTTAAAACAATGAAACTCAACATCAACTACTGTAAGATGACAGTGGTTTTACGTTGGGAAATATTTGTAAGATAAACAATAAATTGAAATACGTTGCTTACATAAGTATTCAACCCCATGTGCTGTGGAAGCTCCCAGATTACACAGATTAAATAAGTTACCCTAACAAGGGCATCATTACCTTACCATTGGCCTCCACCTGTGAACCATTAAAGTTCCCGTCACATCTGGATAAAAACCCCGCACACTGCTTGAGCCAGTTTTCAAGGTGCTGTCAGCGGTCACCCGCTGGGTCCAGGTCAGCCAGACTGCGATGGGGTGCCCTGGGGGTTGGTTTAGATGCCAACCAGGTCTTCTAGGTATCCCAAGGGCATTGGAAGGTCTTACTGGAATGATCCACAAACCTGGTGGAAAAAGAGAGGAAAAATGATCCACTGGAAAGAGGACAGGGGCAGTCATGCCAACGGTACCGCCCTGGACCCAAAGAGAGAATCCACACCAACCCTTTCTGCCGGACTGTGGGCTTGGATCCAGCCGCGGCAAAGCCTCGTGCCATTACCTCGCCAACAAACCCTCCCTAAAAAAAAGAAGGGACAAAAGAGAGGAAACGGGCAGCTCCTCAGTCAGGAAACCTCAAGGCCAAACGTGTGTGTGTTCTGAAGAAGACCCCCAAGCCTACAAAGACAGCCAAAGCAGCAACACAAACACAAACACAAACACAAGTCACTGTTCACTTCCCTATACACAGACCGACCCTGGTTCCATCGGTCAGGTTACCCATGGGTATGGTTACCTACATACCGCCATCACATCCCTCTGTGCAGGTCAATGCTGCTTGACTGGCAGTTCAAGCCCAAGTGGCTAACTAACCAGTACAGTTCATTTTTTAATGAACCACAGGCAGGCAAAATACCGACACCGCAGTCTCCCGTGAGATCACAACATGAAATTTAACTACATTATTTTTTTCTTTTTGGCTTCCGCATGTAGCTACGACGTGGTCCAGAGCACTGTTACTTGTGTAAACAACAATCATGGATACCACAGACATAAATTTAATGGTTTTCTTACTGATTCTAAAAAGAATACATTTCAAAAAAATAAAGACCTACCGCCACACTTTAAAAATTGCCTTTATTCATAGACACGGGCCAGTTGACCGCCAACGGTGTCTTTGTCATTGATCCATGCATTGTTGTAATTAGTGACTTGCGTGTACCCAGATAGCACACAAAGCTGAGCCAACGTCGGTGTGTGGTTGACATTGTCGGACAACAGCAACGGCGAGGGAGAATAACCACGTTCAACTTAATGCCAACAGCGAGCATCTAGCTGTGTGAGTAAACGACTACAAAGTTTGTATAATGTTCGATGACAACGACGTCGGTTGTACAAATAAGTTTGAAGAGGATTGTGTTTTCTTTTACTTTGACAAGTAAGCCAGAGCCTTTTGGCAAGGAGCCAGAGCACGTAACCATTTACTAAGCAAGATTGTCGACCAGCTTAATAACGACTAACCTGAACCTGACGAAATCGCGTAATCTTCGCTAGAGTAGCGTCAGGAAAAGAGGGCGTTACATTTAAAAAGATTTAAGTATGGACGAGTGGGTAATTTGTGTAGAAACATTCATATAACTAATAATTATATTATGTCTTGTATCGCTGGTCATGAAAGGCCGCAGTTTTTTTCCCTCTTGTCTGTCGTCAATATACGCCGCTGGGCCAACGTCGGCAGAATGAGCAAATAGCTGTCGGGCCGATTTCGGCTCCCAACGTTGGTCCACTCAATCGTTCTACATTGGCTCAACGTTGCGGTGCCATCTGTATATTAACCTACGCCCCCCCCCCCCCCAGTCTCAGTCTCGCGAGTACTCCCACATCTATCTAAACCTCGCCTTTCTATTGCTTTTAACTGACTGTCATACAGATTTATAAATCGCCGAACGTCCTGCAAGTCTGCTTGGACGCCTTTTATGTGCGCGGTTGACCCACGGACGTCCCAAATTGATTACGATTATGATTAGTAGCCTATGTATCCAGTCTATTTTGTAACCTCTGTGTCACGGCTGCTATTTTTCTGTTAACTAGCATAAAACTTAAATGTAACCTAATTTTTATCAATGAACTGATGTTGTTGTTCCCTGTAGACCTTTAATAAAGAACATTTTTGAATATTTTAAAAACATGTAAATTCTACTTCAAAACCCCGGTAGTTTTTTTTTTTTTTTTTGCGACACCTTGTGACTAGACAGCTGGATTTCCTCTTAAAATGTCAACTGCGCATTCAAAGTGTGGAGTTATAATATATATAAATAATTTTTTGACCGCCACTTTGTTGTACCTGGAGCCAGTGTAAACACAAGGTTAATAGCACTGTAAGGTTTCCACGTCGATCAAGTGCCGATCACGCCGCTGTTCTCGTCCTATTTTGCTTAGAGCTTCTTAGCAATTCGGAGACGTGTTGAAACAACCTCTGAGCACAAATACTACCACTAGTCATAAAACTACTAATGATATGAATACTATTATAGTCATATTATTAAAAATGTTTCTCATAATAAACTTTCCTAAAAAAGCAAATAATAAAAAAAGTTACAAAAAGACACGGCAGAGAAACATTGTCTCAGGTTCTGAATATTGCTCCCTACGTCTTACTGTGGCGCTTCATTCATCGGTCTACACAGACCTGTAAGGCTGCACACCAAATGCGTACATTAACTGAGATTAGTATTCAAGCCATGAGCCACATCTCGACGTGAGGCCAGGGCCCCCTCTCTCTCTCTCTCTCTCTCTCTCTGCGCAACACACACACACACACTCTCTCTCTCTCCCTCTCCCTCTCCTTCTCTCTCTGCGCAACACACACAGACACACACACACACACACTCTCTCTCTCTCTCTCCCTCTCCTTCTCTCGCTGCGCAACACACACAGACACACACACTCTTTCTCCCTCTCTCTCTCTCTCTCTCTCTGCGCAACACACACACACACACACTCTCTCTCTCCCTCTCCTTCTCTCTCTGCGCAACACACACAGACACACACACTCTTTCTCCCTCTCTCTCGCTCTCTCTCTCTCTGCGCAACACACACAGACACACACACTCTTTCTCCCTCTCTCTGCGCAACACACACAGACACACACACACACTCTTTTTCCGTCTCTCTCTCTCTGCGCAACACACACTCTCGCCCTCAATCTCTCTCTCACTCTCTCTCTCTCTGCGCAACACAAACACACACACTCTCCCTTTCCCTCTCTGCACAACACACACTCACAAACACACACACTCTCTCCCTCTCTCTCTCCCTCTCTTTCCATCTCCCTCTCTCTCTGCGCAACACACACACACACTCTCCCTTTCCCTCTCTGCACAACACACACTCACAAACACACACACTCTCTCCCTCTCTCTCTGTGCAACACACACACACACTCTTTCTCTCTCTCTCTCCCTCTCTTTCCATCTTCCTCTATCCCTTTTTGGCTGGAATTTTATCGATTGTGCTTTTTTGTTTTCTTCCAATGTTTTACATTTAATAATTATTTTTACACAACAATATGATTTGGTTCCTGGTGAATGGTTTTACATTTTACTTTACATGGGGGCAGATCCATGATACACGTACAACGCAGTTGTGCAACTTAAGTACTTTTCCATCAGCATCAATGTCTTGATTATAAAACTAGCTGAATTTAATATAATAATTTAAACTAATTTATGTTTGTAGACCACGATACTTATTCAATTCTACTACAACGTAGATTTGGTTGAGCCTGGTTGTTAACGTCAGGTGCATATGTTCTTCACAAGCGGCACGCATGTCTACACTCAAGTTTAAATTTAGCCACGTACAAAAGCGCTATAGCTTACATGTAATGTAAAAAGTCGAGAACACGAAACAGCAACACTTTTTGAACGCATATTGGTGTTAGTCATTAAACGTTATCCGTGTTGCGCCTGTATTTATTTAAAAAGCACTAAATTAGACAGACGAATGGTTTATATCTAAACCACTGTGTTTAATAGAAGATACTCAATACAAACATTTTTTTAAATGTTTAAAACTTTAAAAAAAAAAAAAACATTTTAAATTAATATAGGCTGAACAGAGATAGCGTTTAACTGGTAAACACCAAAATTCTTTCAAAAAGTGTTGCATTTTGGCGTTTATTTTACAGTAAGCATTGTGTCGGATTTTCCCCACTCCTGTCCCCCGCCTAATCTTCTCTTTCTAGCCGTTTTACGCGTTTCAAATCAACTGCGTAACACTTTTGTAACCAAACTTAAATGACATAGCCTGTAGTTAAATGACCATAGAAAACCTTACATGTGTAAACCTTACACATTTTTACACAACCACAAATAAAACAAACACTCTCTGCCTCGATTGCGAGACAAATCGCAAAGCATTGCTATCCAAATACATATCGTTACTTCCAGTTGCTAGAAAGGTTAGCAAAAAGTTGTGGCCAATCGAAAAGAGCGTGTTTCAAATTTTAATTTTAATCATAGACATATACTATGTTGTAGTTGATCACTTGAGTATGTGTTTATTATAAAATAAATATCTGAGATAAACCACACAGCAGTGCGATTTAGTAATACATGGCGCTCACAGAATGTACATTTTAAGCAAGCCATTTAAAAATTAATTCATAATAGCTAAACGTGGAGATTTGGCGTATATTAGAACCAACGCAGTTTTCCCTCCATTGAAAAAAAGTATGACTGTAATTTTTTACCCATTCGATCACTGAAACTATTTCCCATCATCTACATTACTTACGAGATGCTCCGTTCGCATGCGTCTGATCCCTTGCCCCTAGACTAAAACCCGAAGCCTTGCTAACCCTACACGTGAAATCTACAAAACTTCTGAATAAAACCAGGAAGAATGTGTATTAACGCGTACTGCCTGCTTAAAACTCAAATGTCAATCACATACATATTTAGCAAACAACCACCCACCTCAAAATAATAATAATAATAATAATAGGAAAACATGAGATTACTTTACTCATAAAATAAAATCTCATATCGCCAAAGAACGTCTAACTGAAGTATAAGGCACTACTGTCGTACTTTTTAAAAAAGTCACCATTTTAAATTTCGTAATGAAAATATCGTTTATTTTTACATCACTTAGTGCATGAATGAACTAGACATTATTTGCTTAAATTAAATTCAGAAAATCGTATTATGCAAAACTGTACAATAGCAAATTTGAAGAATATTAAAGAATACACCAATAACTGGGTAAAGGACGAATATAAAACTTGAGATAGTGAGCGCGTACAATAAAAAAGCGTTATAATAACCTCCAGCGGTTTAATGTTGGCAAGTAACTTGTGGTTTTGATGTAGTACCACTAATTTACCAACGCATACAGTATAGCCTTTTATATAAATGTTACAATTAATAAAATAACCACAAATTACTGTACGGTTGATACATGTGCGATTCTGTTGGGAACACTATATTGTTTTTAAACACTGTTTTTACAGGCCCCATCAATCGAGTGACGTAATTGTGTTAATATTTTAGGCATATAATTAATCATGAAAATACCGATAAATTAAAATAAAAACATCTATAATTCAGCTGGTAAAACGCATTTGCGTTTCGAGCGATAAAATACACTTATGGATAAAACCGACCAACAAAGACAGACAACAACGCAGCTAACAAAATGACGTCCTCCGGGTCATATTTGAAGTCACAGGAACATCGCAATAGGACGTTCCCTGAAAGTATTTTTGTAGGGTTCCCTCAATGGTACCAAGGACGTCCTCTGTTAACTACAAATAAAATGTCTCAGGTGTGACTAGTACGCTTTCGAAGTCTGGGATTAAATCAATACTTTGGGAACCTGATAATCGCACTTTACCTTAGGAGTAGAAGATATAAGGTACTTAAGTACAATTATAGGCCTATTAAATGCGATTAGCCGGTTGTCAAAGTTTTGATTTGGTCTCAGCCTTACTACGGTATAAAGATGTGCAGGCTTTCAAGTGTCTTAAAATGGCTACCCAGTACTATAAAACGGCACAACGGCGCTGCAACCCTCGGTGCGTAACGGTGCCTCCCGCTGGAAACAATAAATAAATAAACAAGATCCGTGACTCGGCACTTCACCTCACTGTTGGTAAACATTTAGTTTGTGTAAATGTAGCAAAAACCGTATTTAAAAGAGCAGCGCTCCAAAAGACGTGGCCAAACGCGCGATGACATTTTCTCCCCAGTAGTGATAGCTGATTCCATGTATATTGATAACCAAGGCGCTAAGGGGTAATTCATAGGCACAATTTTGCATTCAATTCCTTTCCGTAGAAAATAAAAATAAAAAAATCAAAATTTGGTAACAAATGGGTTCTTTGCAAAAAATTAAATAAAATAAAAAATTAAAACATTAGTTATACATTGTCCAGGGGGCTGAAGATAAATATGTAAAATCTGAAATGTTGCTCTCTCTGGTAAATGTCATCAGCGGACGGCAAGAAAGAGAGACTGGCGATATTAAAAAAATCCATCCAATTAAAAGCCACTATAGTTCCGTTCCTTTTCACACAGTCTCCCGGGGTGAATCCCGTCTCCGTAGTCAGAGATCGTGGCACGAGGAATTGTCCGCGTTGACGGCGTGAGAGTACACCTCGTGCGATTGCTGATCTCCCGGCGGAGTCATTCTTTTTTCCTTTTGTCGCCTGTTACAAAACCAGACGCGGACCACCTCCTTCTCCAGCTGCAGGCTGTCTGCCAAAGAGGATATCTCCGGCCCTGCGGGTTTGGGACATTTGAGAAAGTGTGTCTCCAGCACCCCTTTGACGGCCACCTCTATGGATGTCCTTTTCTTTCTTTTGCGTCCCTGCGCCGCAATTTTGTCGATGCCGCTGGGGCTTCCCGTGGACGAGTCCGCCTCCTCCAGCCACTTGTTTAACAAGGGCTTCAGTTTGCACATGTTTTTAAAACTGAGCTGCAGGGCTTCAAACCTGCATATGGTAGTCTGTGAAAAGACGTTGCCGTACAAAGTACCCAGCGCTAGTCCGACATCTGCCTGCGTAAAGCCAAGCTTGATCCGTCTTTGTTTGAACTGTTTGGCGAACTGCTCCAGCTCGTCCGAGGTCGGCGTCTCCTCGTCGGAGTGGTCCTGACAGTGATGCGCTCCGATGTCGGCGTGGTCCGCCGCGTCCCGCAGGCCCGGGTGCAAGCCCTGAGTTTGTACCGAATTAGGCAGAGGGGGAGTCAAACCACCGTGCTCCAGCATGCCATTGACCGTAAAGCCAGCCTGCGAATAAACGTTAATGGGCTGTCCGCTGTTGTTTACGGATGAGCTGTGAGACACGGGTGTTCCCCACGCACCTGGATGATTTGTATGGGGAGAGTGATGGGCGACATGAGGGGACCTGTGATGAATGATCGCCCCGAGCTGAAGGTCCTCATGTCCCGGTTTCACGTCCTGCTGCTCCAGAGAACTGGCCGCCAAAGACGTCGACCACGGACTTCCCTCGGACAAACTGGTTACCCACTGGTGCCCAAGAGGGTGTCCGTTGCTCTGGACTCCCTGTAGGTATTCACTTTGGAGAAGTTTCTGGTGATTCCTGAAAGGGCTCCCTTGTTGCATGACAGATGAGTCCGCGTGAACCATAGAGCTGGAACTGAGAAGGCTGTAGGGATTCGAGGCAGCTGTGGCCATGCTTACTGCGGATCCCCTACTAGTTTAATGTGGCAAAGGGAACAGCTTCAGCCTTTGACATCTATCAGCCTAGGGAGCCAAATCAGCGACCAACTGTTAACTGGCAGTCGGCGCGTCCAATCGCAACACTGCTGGAATAAAGTAGCTCGGATCGAAGCCAATGAGAAGGCACTAGGCTGTCTCTTCCCGGCATAATCGGTTTTGTCGGAACTCTAATAGTTAAACGATACAAAACAGGAAGTGACTTAGTCCATAGACTGTATTTGCTATAGTTGTGTAACATACTGTGTGCGTCTAACCAAATGGAATTTGCTATTTTCTAGCTTATTTAAGAGTCGTCTCTATCTCTCTGTTTGCATAATGAAAAAAACATTAGTTTAATTTTGGTTTAATGCTGGCATATCGTCCAAGAAGAAATACAAAGCTTCAAAGAAGCCCTGGTTTTCTGTGCTGTTCTACAATATTCAGTTCAGTACTGACAACTATACAGACGACCCACTAACACTGTAACCTGTTAACGTTACCATAAGAAAAATCACCTGCCAGACATAGTGTATTTTTTGTTGCTAGTTTCAGTGTAATTTAAAAAAAAAACGAGGAATTTTTTTTTTTTTTTTTTAAAGCACCCGACTGCATCAAATAACCAAACGGGTTTAAAGAAGGAAAAATTCAGTTGCCTTTGGCAATATAATAACAATTCAAAATAATTAACTACGTGAATGTTAAAAATGTATCAAAATCGTAGCAGAAAATGTATTTTTAAAATGAATTACCAGTTTACCTTTATGATAAATCTGGGCAGATCTTTAAACACCCCTACATATCTTCTCGAAGATCTCTGCTCATTTTAGAGGTTAACTATAGCTTCCTAATTGCTATTGCCACCAGACGACTGCCTCAGAGTCGCCTTATTGGTTTGAAACACCATCAAATATATTGCAAGAACACCCAGGTTAAGCTTGATTTAAATTAGCATACATTTTCATATATTTAGCAGAAATAAAGGAAGGCTACCCGCCACCCGAAAGTCATTAAAGAGCGCAGTCGGTCGAAAGGAGAGTGGACGCACTGCAGTTGCCTAGGATTCCCCCGGGCGAGAACAGGTGAGCTTGTTGAGTTTCGTGAAGAAGAGGCAGTTGTTTACAAGACAAAACTTCGACAACGACGGGTCAAATGAGGTGAAACATACACAGCCGGGAAGCAGTCTTCGATTATTTTTTATTTCTTTAATAATACAGAGAACCGATCATCGACGATCACGCCTAAACAGAGTTAAGAGTCCTAGTACGTCAAAATACATAGCTCTTGTTAGGAAAAAAGCCATATTACTGATCCTACATTGGGAGATACTGGGCGTCTTGTGGTTTAACCAAATCTGTGTCGATATTTCATTCACTTCTCTACGATTCTGATCCGAATTTACCCAAAACATATGCCCTTGTAATCATACTTGTATTCATCGTTTTTTCCCCCCCAAGATTAATTTATTTATTTATTATGAGGAGGGTTGTTGATGTTTATGTGCTTTAATAATTCGTCACTTAATAATACTTTAATAATTCGAAGAGTGAATCCAAGCCGTATTGTTTAGCGAATCGCCGATTTGCCGCTATTTAGAGAATATTTATTCTTTTTTATAGATTTTCCGTTGCAAAGTAGACTAGATGCTTTGAAAACTGTGCTTCAGACAGGAGTTGTAGTGGCAGAGGGCGGAGGCGGCGAGTGGGGGTCGCTCCTTTCGGTCCCTGTCGATAGTCTAAGTTTCCAAGTGTAACAGATGCTGCTCTGAAGCCGTTCGCTGTGCCGATTCTCATTATTCAGACTCGCATTTTTCTCCCCACGGTCCGGGTTTCCATAGAGAACGGAATAAAAGGCGGCCGGCCCTGTGCACAATAAAGCCAGTCATTCAGAAGGGTGCCCTGGTTGGATACAGGAGAAAATAAGACAATCTCAAGATACCGTTACGCAAAACTAAAATGTTGTAGCTTTACGGCAACCATAAGAACCACAAAGGCATGATAATGATAATAACAACACAAACAATAACCAATGACGAAATTGTATTTGTTGTTCAACTTCAAATGTCGAAAATTAACCGTCGATGTTTTTCCATATTAGTGCACTGAAGGTTGTGTCAAATGGTTTCCAAATGTTTTTGCCTCACTTAAACCAAGTACTTGCATAAAAAATGCATTTGCTACCAGCACATATATTCGTTTTAATGGAAGTTTAAATACGGATTTAGCGAATTACATAAAATTTAAATAAAATACACAACGTCTGTTTCTAGAAATGTTTAAATTGTTTAAAATTGTTGTTTCAATAGTTTTAACATTATTGATTTATAAAACAAGGTAAAATATAGTGGATCGGCAAACCAAATGCACGAAGCTTGTAATCTGGGATTTAAAAAAATTAGTTTGCCTTAAAATATGTTAAATATTGAAATGTTATTTTTCAGTCGACTACGTTTACGGATAACACAGTTGGGTCAACCGAGAAAAAAATAGCGCTGTTGCTGATATCTTGGGAAGCAAAGACCTTTTAGGGTTATGTGTGTTTCAGCACAACAACTCTTTCCAGCGCCTGTCACTGCGTGCTATGACCTCCGTTCAGATTTTCACACTCTCGCTGCCTGGCTACCGGTCTCGTGTGCGCCTTTCCGACCGTCATTCAGCACAAAGTCAGGGTTAACCTCCCTGAATTTGGAAACATTTTAAGCGAAAGTTATTTTACAACGAAGTTAAATTTGTATTGATTTTATGCGTGTGTTTTAAATGATCCAACTGAAATCTTTTTTCGATCTGTTTATTTTGTTGTTGCTATAAATTAAAATTATAAGTCCCTTAGCTGTTTTCGGCCCCAATAGAATAAAACATAATGTCCATTTAAATAACATTGACTTTTGAATGTAAGCAACTTTCGCTTGTTTAGTTTATTTATATTTTTTAAAAACTAAAATTTATGTTTGGATTTTACTTAAATGAGCGACACTGACTGGTGAAAATTGTTAAAATGACATGTCATTTTACATAATGAACGGCGTTACATGATAATACTCTTTGTTTTCGTGATTTAAAACAATTTTGTGGATAAATATATATATATTTTTAAAAATTCGCTTTTAGAAGAATTAAAGATTTTTTTGCTGCTCATTTGACGAAATTAATTATTTCGTAAATGCCCCAATAAATACTGCCATATGTTTTGATTGCAAGGACAGCGATAGTGTTGCTGGAGGGAGGGGGGGGGGGGGGGTATAAACCTTAATTAAC
>JAOVYW010073364.1:0-20162 GCA_025775045.1 Hiodon tergisus
GTTCCCCCCCCCCCCCCCCATGTGACTGCACAATCGCTCGGCGAGCGTCAGTCAGTCAGCGCATCTCAGCAGGCGCCGGGAAACATTTGTAGGACAAGCCAGCCTCCTGCTGTGCCTGGCATGTCACGCGCGGGACGCTGCGCTTGCCAGCCTGCCTGTGCCACCGGTCTCCATCTCTTCTCACTCCGGGGTCACCGTCACGGATTACTTTAGTGCGTCCGATATGCACGTGTGTGTGTGTTCCGAACTCCTGCGGGCTGACGTGGGGGATGTCGGAGCCGAATCCGTGCGGGGTTTGTGTTCACGCTTACTGGCTGTGGAACCGTTGTTGACGTCCTCTTGTTCCCCCGTTTTTGTTTTCTTTTCTTTTGGGTTCCAGAAGAAGAAGGGTAAAGAGGGCGCCCTGGGACTGCCTGCGGCCCAGCTGTCCAGCACCCCTCCAGAAACCCGGGTGGCGCCTCCCTGCTCTCCCATCAGTCCGGGGCGCAGGGCGAAGGTCAAACCCAAACCGAGGGAGCCCAGGAAAGAGGTAAGGGAGGCAGCCCACAAGACACTCGAGCAGGAATAAGAATGATTTTGCCCTGGCAGTCCAGGAGCTCCGTTTCCCCACTGGCAAAAGCAATGCATTTAAATGGCCTGTCTGTCACAGGCCCCCTGAACCCGTGCACTGCAGCCCTGGCTCTGAATACTAGGCGCTTCTAAACAACTGACAGGAGAGGAGAGGAATTGCAATTAGTCTGCAGGCTCAGCTGGGGGTCCAGCTAAATTAACCCAGGCCGTTTCTTTGGATGGGATCTGTCCGGTCCAAGCGCTTAATTTTCTAAATGGTGTTTTCATTTGTGATGTTGAATCAGAATTAAATGTGAAGAAATGCTGAGTATACCAAGCACTGGTGACCTTCTCATCCCGCGTTGTGCAGGTTCCAAAACCACAAGTAATCTTGCCTAGTTTATTATTGAGCAGTCTCACTTCCCTGTTAACTAAAATGCGTTTGGGGTTTCGGAAGGGAGAGGGGTTAAATATCTGCCCGTATGTGACTGGGTTTGACAGTGGGTTTTGTGCCCAGCAGGCCCGGGGGAAAGGGGGAGCCGTCAGCAAGCTGATGGAGAGCATGGCAGCGGACGAGGACTTTGAGCCCAATCAGGACAGCAGCTTTTCTGAGGACGACAACGTCCCGCTGAGCGCCCACTCAGATCGGCCCAGCACACCCGGTGAGCCCGCGACCCTCGGTACCTGCTTGGTCCCCTCCTCCGTCCGCTCTGGCCCTTTTGTCGGCAGTCTTCCGTGTGTGGCTTTTGTGCGGTGGTAACCAAACAGTGCATAGAAAGCATTCGTCGTGCACAATGTCAAATCATTGAGCTGGCGCCTAATCAAGACGCCATTGTCTACAGTATGGTGGCTCGGTAGGACAGCTGTCCTTTTGTAGCGTTTGTCTTAACCATGGCTGTGTCAGGGCGCTGCGAAGTAAAACCTCCCCTGTATAGAAGCGGATCGTTTTGGCGTGGCGATTTAATGATTCCGGACGCCGTCTCCCCTCTCCCGCAGCCCCGCGGAACTGCGTGATTGACAAGGATGAGCTGAAGGACGGACTGCGAGTTCTCATCCCCATGGACGACAAGCTGCTGTACGCCGGGCACGTCAACACCGTCCACTCGCCAGACATGTAAGGAGTCCCCCGGCCCCGAGCGGCGCCGCGCGATATCTCGCGCCTCGCGTGACAGACAGATTGAGCACAGCTGGCTCTTTTGGGTTCTCTGCCTTCCGGAGTTAAAGGAGAGATGAATTGACAGCGAACCCGTTTAAGTGGATGTTAATTCAGTTGTCGTTTTAATCATCGGGCGGCTTGCGTTTTAGCGTTTATTGCCGTTCGAGTGGGATTGTTTTACAGTCTTTCCACCAGAAAACACAGGGCTCCGGGCCAGTTTGCATTGGAGTGGTTCCCATTACAAATTCGCCGTTCTTCGACTTTATTCTGAAACTGCTAGGCACTCTCACATAATTTACCAGAAATATGCGGTGATCTTTTTAATTGAACGCTTGGTTTTTCCAAATAAGTTTTAAGGGCAGTCTGCTTCAGGCCGTTTACACACTACATTTTGCTGACCGTTTATTTGCCATTCAGGCTCAACATAATACACATTATACTCACTAATTATTAATGTCAGAAATGACTGGGAACTTTCTCCGAAGATGTATTGTGGCCATCTATAAAATAACTGCGAAAACATTCACTGGTGCTTTATACCAGTTCAGTTCCTTAGGGTTGTCGGTAAGCACCTTTTATCATTTATTATAGCCTACGGCTTTTTTTATTACATTTTTTAAACCAGTGAAATGTTTACACGTTATGTAATGTTTATAGAGCTATTGAGTTCAAGCTTTTATTCAAGAAATATTAAGGCTGTGCCCATTTACCTTGAGATTTTTAAATGGCGTTAGAAACGGCGCTTGTGTTTATCAAAATGTTTGCTCTGACTCTTTCATTGCTAAACAAAGTACAGCCTCTGCTTTTTCCAAACTGGGCAGAAATGGCTTGCGGTTGTGGTGTCTTCTGGACATTTCACCTTAATTCGGTTTTCTGTGATGCAAATTAATCGACCCGTGATTTAATTTCACCACGTGCACGAAATGAGAGGAATAATTCATGAGGGTGGGGGGGGGGCACTGTGCCGTTACACAGCAGCTGGGAAGGGGGGGGGGAGACAGTCTGAAATATGACCTTCAGAAATACAGTTTGCTGCTTACTTCATGCAAATTTTATGATCTGTTGGGATCTTGGCTCATATATAATGCACTAGGTTCGAGGTATCTGTTCATTTTTTATTGTTAGTTGTCGATCTGAGCCTCTCGCTTCTGTTTGTGGGGGACTGCTGTGCTGTGTGGACCTGTTTTATGCTTTAAATTTCTACTGGTTTAGTACCTGTGTGTGTATATAATTTCCTCAACATGGTTTGTAGGGGTCTACACCGTTATTCCTGCCAGGGATTTAGTGAAAAGCAGATGGGGTCTAGTCTAAAACAGGCGGGATGAAACGTATGGTTTGTCCTTCAGTATCCACTGAATTCTCCATAATGATCTGTCATGCGACACTTGACCTGTTCGGAGTGTTAAAAATCTGTTCGGCTATCACGGCAATCAATTTGTGCACCTGTCCGTCTAAGGCGTTCCGCCACGGACCAGTCCTTTGTCTAGCGGTCCTGATTAAGATGTTTAAAAGCGTAAATATCTAAATGGCGCCTCCCTTTTGGACTCTGCAATGCACCAGTATTAAACGATCAATAGCGAATGAAAAACTCGGAGCGGCGGGGAAACTTGTGCTCCTCAGGAAGTTCTCCTCTCACAACAGCAGCGTTTAGGTTTTGGCGGGAGCGCCAGAGGGTCCTTTTGTCATGCGCCGTACCCAGGCGGACGCCAACGGGACGGGGCCGTTTGTGGGCAACGGGAAAATAACGCGAGCGTTCGGCTCTCCGGCGAACCCTAGCTTTGATATGCGCATAAATGAACGTTCGGAGCTGGGATTTCTGGATCCCGATGTGAATGTTTATTTCATGTTTTTGCCTCAACGCCGTCAGATTTGCAGGCCTCAGTCAATCCTGTCTTGTTGGAGGCTCTTTCAAAGGTGCTTTGAACTAAACTTACAAACTTTACTTATGTTAAATGGTTGCCTGCGGTGGCGTCATTAGCACCAGGCTTCCGGGTCTTTTTTGAAATTTAAAAAAAAAAAAAAATTTTTTTTTTTTTTTTTTTTTTAAGAAGAGCCCAGAATCTGCCTTTGATGGCAAACTAATCGTATTCACATCAATTGTATTGCACAGCGCCGGGCCAGAAACTCAGTTTTAATTTTCTATATCAAAGACTAAAGAATGCGTGGAAGCGGATTGTGAAGAATTTCACAATCTCATTGGTAACATAAATCCCAGAGCGAAAGAAATAAGGAATTTACCACACCTTCATCCGGAGATGGTTAGCTTTTTTAAATAATTACCCCTCACTAGTTTTTACACTTTTTCCCCAACAGTGGAATGAAAAGAGTTTTTGTTTGTTTTTTTCTTCATTCAAATTAAACGGAAGCTTTTGAATAGCCAATCAATTCGAGCAGTTTACAATTTGGTTTGTTAAATAAAGCCGTTTCAATTTTTTTAAATGAACTGGCTAGCAAACATTAAAATATTGCTTTGTTGACCGGTACATTAATTTCACTATGTAGGGAAATCCTTTTTTCCATTGTTTAACTAATAACCTACAGTCTTCTATAAAAATGTTGTATGTTGGCCCAACCATATTTCCAAAAGAAACGGTGTAATTTTCAGAAATTTGGTGATCTTTGCATTTGCTGAGGCTAAAGTACCATAGAACGTGACGTCATCGACACTTGTTTTTTTTGCTAGCTATTCCCGCGTTGCGTTGTTTACTTTTGGGATTACTACCAAAATAACAGAGCTTGGGCTGAGCCCCAAATGTGTTCAAATCCTAGTGACGCCCCTGGTTGCCTGTAAATATTTTGTCAGATGATTCATCCGAAAATCCTTAGGTGCTGCTGGGGCCCTTTTTGCTGCCACAAGTTTGCTGTCACCAGAGTTTGTGTGACTGAAGGTCAGAACGACCCACTTTTCGATGGAAAGGTCTACTCCTGTTTACTCGCGTAGTAAAGCAACCCAGCATTGTTCCCTTTTGTGCATTTTAAGTCTGTTGCTGCTGTTTGAAGAAAAGGAAAAGAGAAAAAAAAAAAGCTTTGGTCTTCTTTAGAGGGTTGCGTTTAAAGTGTTTCTTTCCTTTTTCTTGCCCTGAAGCTACATTTAACTTTTACAGCAAATAAATTTTGCCGCTGACTTCTAAAGCCGACCTCCCAGGGAGTCGAAAGTAGGGACTCTGAGTAGATTATTTTAGCTTTATCTTATGCAGTTCATATGTTTCTGACTAAGGTCAACACTTCTGATTGGTTTGCTGTGACAGATCAACCTGGACCATTCCTGGTGTGAATAAACTTATAGGGTTGGTTCACATGTAGGAACAGATAAAAAAAAATGTTTTAACTTTTGATGACGCCAGTTGTATTTGTGCAGTGGATATAATGGTTAAAGGGTGCCACAAAATCGGATTCCAGCTCCTCACCTCTTCTGACAGAGCAATCCCAGTCCGTCTCTGCTGAGTTTCTCTCCGGGTCAGGGAAATGACATTTAAACTCTGCTCAAGGAGTAATAAAATGATGGGGCTGACTGTTGCAATAGTGTTACCTTCGCATGCCAAGACTTCAACTGTATTGACAAAATACTTAATTTGTCTCCAAATGCAAGAAAATAAAAAAATAAAATCCATCCTCAAGGGCGACGAATAGACTCTGTCCTCATTAGCTGAACCATATAGGTCTCTTCAGAGTTGGTAGACGACTTAATCAAATGTTGAGTTGTAAGGCTCTGGAGACCCGCCTGGATGGAGACAAGTTGCTCCACACCACCTGACTGTCCTCATTAGAAGGATTCCGGTAATCTTTGCTGTGCTGGAGTATACATTATAATCAAGTAGAATTTATTTGAATTAATTGCACGTACTTAGAGGTAAAAATGAAATGCCACGCTAAAGGACATTTTTTCCCAGTATATATGTACGTATTCGTTTTTTTTAAATGTTAAACTTGGCCTATATAGCGTTTTTTTGGGGGGATGGTTTAGACTGTGATGATGTATTATACATTGTTTTACTTTAAGAATGCTTCTTTTAAACTGCTCTCACCAGATCTGGCCTTTGGTGTAATTTAGCTAACCCAAAAATTCACTGAGATTTAGATGGGTACACATTCACAACTTGTTTTTAATGCATTTGTTTGTTATCAAAATTATGATTTATTTGGCAGAAGCTGTGAGGATTTCCCGGACTTAAAGCAGTAGTAGGTTTAAGAGGTGAAAGTCGGAAGTGCATCAAAGAATTTCAGTGCAAACTTCAAGCACATTTCATAATTCGCCATTACCCTTCAGATATAATGCATTAATTATGCCTATTATCTATGAGTTCCACTTTTTTTTGTGTTAAATTCAGTTGTTAGTGTCTTACATCGATTTCACAGCCAAGAAAATTACATCAGATAAGAGCCATGATCTTGAACAATCCGTTGCTATTTCAAAAGATACAAATATAAATTTTAAAAGTGAAATTCAATACAACCTTTCCTACAAAATAACCATTCCACTTTGGTGTGCGAGACCAGCGCAGTCGCTCAATGTAGTTGTGCCTGAATCCCAGCAGGTGAGCCCTACATTTTAGTTGAGTACAGTAATTGGCTTATAGTCTCAGTAGACCAAAGGACCATGTCTTCCACCTAAAGATGTCGTGTAATTTAAAGTTTACGAGTAATTCGACGTGGTTTGAAGTTGTTGGGAATTGAGAAGGGGGATTTCAGAGGCATCTTACTTGCTGCGGAACAACGGGAAAGACCTTGTTAAAACGAACTGCAGTAAACGTGCTCACAACCAGCTGGCTTGTGCTTAATTTCTCAGTTTCACTACTCTTTGTTGACTTCCCAGGTCTAGCCTTGTCCCGCCGCCTTGCCCTTTTAAAACAATATTTATTTGTCACTATGTATGACTGTTGTTTTAGTAGGGGGCGTGATTTAAATGCTCTTCCAGAATTATTTGGAACACTTGTTTTTATACGGAAGAACTGGCTTTGCACGGCCTAAAGAACAGTTAAGAGTATGAGTTAAAAAAGAAGCAGAGGCTAACACTGTCCTAGAGGTGTAGAGGTGTATGGTCTTCCTATAAAGTAGGTGGACTTTATAGGAACTTTCAGAGATTCCACCTGACTCTTACCTTCAGGGAAAACCAAATCTTTTTTGGTTTTGAGCCTTCTTTAGAGGGGTTTTATTTAATTTTTTTGTGACCTCATCATAAAATCTTGACAGTCTCTTGCCTCTTCCCAACTACTGTGACAACTAGACTAGAAAGGAATCAAAATTGCTATTCAAAGGGATGAACTCATCAGGCAACTAATCTTTTCACCGTAAATTGCCACAAAGCCTCCCCCTTTATGCCCAGTTGCCCAAGGATAAGAGCCAGGCCTGAGTAAGCCTGCCAGCAGAAGTCAGATTCCAGCGGGTGTATCTGTCTGGAACACTATTCAAAGCAATGTTTGGTCCTCAGGGGCTTTAGTCCTCAAAGGGGGCCCTGACTAAACGCTGGAGCTGTCTGGGATTTTGGCCTGTTTATTCTCCCAAGGTTAGACATTTATCGATTTAAACAAGAGCAGATCTGCTCCGAGTTGTGCAATTATACTATATTATGTTTTTATTTCCAAAAATGCCCCCCCCCAGTTTGTATGCGACGCTAAAATGTAGCGCGTAGACCAGTAGGACACGTGGGGCATTGTTCTTCCTGCCAGACTGTGTGGTTTGATGCCGGGGCCTTGTGTCTTGCAGATACAGGGTGATGGTGGAGGGGGAGCGAGGAAACAGGCCTCATATCTACTGCCTGGAGCAGCTGCTGCAGGAAGCCGTGAGTACCCCCCCCCCGCCCCCCCCACTGATGGGGAAAGGGTTGCGTTCCTCTGCCAGGAACAACCTGCACGACACCAGTGGCTCAGACAGATTTATGAAGCAGTTTTCATCAAAGCAAATGATTCATAGCTTTTAATGGAAACAACGTACTGTTCCCCCCCATGTGCGAGATGAAGATAAAACATTTCCATGAGCTCATCAGTGTGTGCAGCTTTTCGGTGTTCAGCTTGGTCCATCATGCCTTTATTTGCAGATTATTGATGTGAAGCCTCCCTCAGTGAGATACCTCCCCGAGGGCACCAGGATCGCCGCCTACTGGAGCCAGCAGTACCGCTGCCTGTATCCGGGAACAGTGGTCCGGGGTAAGGGTTCCTTTATAACACGCACTACATTCCCGATGTGCCCGGTTTCCCTTCCATTAAAGTGTGGAAAATCTAGCGACACAAGAGCCTAGCGGTGCCTGCTGTCGGAAAACATGCAGGATGTTCAGCTGGTTAGGTTTAGTGATGGTCCTGGACAAATGCTTTTCTGTGCGTGCCTGTTCGTACCGTATTCGTAGTCTTCTGCTCAATGTGGGCCTTCCTCCATGTTTGAGTTAGTGAAGTTGACTATGGGTAGCTCAATGTGGGCCTTCCTCCATACCTAAGAAGTTGGAAGGCGGTCAAAAAACCTTTTAGGCCGGGTACCGCTGATGGTGTTCTGTCTAGCTGCAGAGGAAAATAAGGGTCATTTAATTCATTTCATAATACGACTGGTGCTGTATTTCACTTTGGGGGTTCTGTGCATTCTGCCTCGGTGGGAAGACTGGCGGGCTCAGTAAGAGAGCCCATTCATTGCTGCGAACCCAGGACAGCAACGCAGAATCAGTCGGCCCTGATTGAACGGGGTTAACTGTAGGACCGGAGGGAAGCTGGGCGACAGAGGGGACCCATTTGAAAGGCCTGCTGTAATCTCACATGCACGGGCCTTTTGTCTTGCTCATCAGAGGGAGCCTAGTTTTCATGTAGCTAGCTTTATGTCCACTTGCATTGGGAGGCTGAGGTCTTCTCGTCACTCTGTAGTGGCATGCTGTCGCCTCGACCAAGCGAATGTTGCAACGGGGGCTGTTTGCTAACGTGGCACAGGGTCAGCGCATGGCACACTAAAGACCTGAAAATCACACTTGTGCTTACAGGCTAGGACCTGCTGTCACGTGAGTGTTTCCTTTGCTAATCTAAAGTAGAACGCAGCGGACTGCTCTGATTTGCTTCCCTCTCCCTGCTTCGCCAGGGAACCCGGAGGTGGACGAGGACAACGACTTGATTACCGTGGAGTTTGACGACGGAGACACTGGCAGGATCCCCCTCTCACACATCCGACTGCTCCCGCCAGACTACAAGATCCAGTGTGGGTATTTCATCAGGTCTCTCAAGGGCCAATGTTTGAGAAGGGGGGCGGGGTGTGGGAGAGTGGTGCAAATGTAAAGCAATTCACCAGCAGTTAGTTTGCTGAAATGTCCTGAATAATATTTTCGCGTAGAGTAGGCTCGGCATACACACACTGTTTTATTTGGATACAACTCAACGGCCGATATGTTTTTTTTGGATTTTGAAGTTTCATGATGAATACTGCTGACAGAATTTGTTTTTACACAGCCGACAGTGAAGTGCTTTTAATGGCCTGTCCTATAATTTATTAGCTTGTCAAATTTCTTACGCAAATTGATTTTTTTCACTTTTTTTTTTTTTTGCCAACGGTTGCAGTAGACATCCAATGAAGAAGCCTTTAACATTTATGAATTGCGTGGTTGCTTAAATGGTTTGTGCGCCTGTCTAAATTCACAAAGAAGCTGTAATGCTTTAGCTACGTAAATTACGTCTTTTAAAATGTTACACGGTAATATTTGAGTAATTGACTTTATTGCATTACACTTTAAAATAATGATTGATTTTAATGCACATGCATTTGCAGGGATGCAGAACTTATTATGCCAGGTCATTTTTACCTGGACTCATGTGTATGGATATTTAGTGTTAATTAAAATTAGATTGGCTGATTTTCCTCACAGGCGCGGAGCCGTCTCCTGCCCTCCTGGTGCCAAGCACAAAGAGACGTGGCAGGAAGTCCAGCAAGGACGTGTCCGAGAACAAAGAGGTCGGCTCGCAGAGCGCAGAGGAGCCCGTCTCAAAAAGCAAGGGACGGGGGCGAAGACCCAAGCCAAAACCTGGTAAGTCCATGCGTACTCAATGCATAAAGAAGTCAAGTGTACTGGCAGGTCCAGGACTTGTTTGCATGCCTCAGACCGAAATGGAAAACCCTGGGCTTTCAGATAAAGGGGAATGAAAACTGGGATTAGAAAAGCAGAATATACGTTTTATTAGAGATTTTCTAGTTGATAGAGGACAATAAAAAATAAAATAAAAACATGAGTAGTTTTCAAGGCAGGAACCGTGAACAAAGGTGCTAATGGTTAATGCCTTTCACAGAGCCTGAAGCTGTTCCTGAGGACAAGGAAAGGGTAGAGAAGTTGGCTTCTGCCGAAGACCAGGAGACCCCACTGGCGTCCAGAAGACCAGGCCCCAGGCCGAGGAAATGCCAACAGTCTAGCACGGCTAGCTCCTCTGTCTCGGCGTCTAAGGGAAGCCAGAGGAAAACCACACGAGTCAAGGCTCCAGGCAAAGTCTACTCCCAGCTGCCGGCTGTCTATGCATCCCCTGTTTATGGAAAAGCCCTCTCGGGCGACGTCTATACCGAGCTGTCAAGCTCGCTTGGCTCCTTCTCTTCCAACAATGATGGCAGCAACCCAGTCAAATCGGCCAAGAGAGGTAGGAAGGGCGAAGACCTCCCGGAGGGTGGGCTTGGAACAAAACCGCAGAGAAAGCAACCTCAGACTGAAATTTTGATCAAGCTGGACCATGAAGGGGTGATGTCCCCCAAAACCAAAAAGACTAAAGCTCTTATGATGATGGAAGATCAGAGTCTCTCCAAAAGGGAAAACAAGGCTGTGATGGGCATAACGTACACCACACACGCCGCAATCATGTCTGGCGAAGCTAGTCAGAAGTCACCGAAGGCCAAAGCATCCGACGCAGAGAATACAAAAACCGGTACCGTCTCCACCTACAGCATTAGGAAGCTAGGCAGCAGTGGGGACGGCCTGGTGAAGGTCAAGGATCCTGCCGTGAGTAAAGAAGTGGAGTCTGACAGCAGCAGCAGCAGCAGTGCCAGCTCTGAGTCGGAGGGTGAGGAAGAGGAGCAGACACAGGAGAAAGGCACGCAAGCGGACACCAGCTCCAGCAGTTCCCGGGCCTCCAGTCCCACATCTACAAACTCCTCTAATTCCACCAGCTCCTCTGCTAGCGGCTCCTCATCCTCCTCCTCTGGCTCCACCTCCTCTTCTTCTTCGTCTTCCTCCTCCTCCTCCTCCTCCTCCTCCTCCTCTTCCTCATCCACTACAGACGAGGATTCCTCCTGCAGTTCCGACGAGGAGGCTCCAGTCACGCCCCAGCCCTCTTCCAGCACCCCACAGACGCAACCACAGCCAGAGGATCCGTTTCCCATCCCTCCCCAGACCCCATCCCCTGTTCCAACCAAAGTCCAGAAGCAACAGCAGAAGCAGCAAGGCAGTGGGCGACCCAAGAGGCGCGAAGGCATCCATCTTCCCACCACCAAGGAGCTTGCTAAGCGTCAGAGACTGCCCTCTGTGGAGAACAGGCCCAAAATCTCTGCCTTTCTACCAGCGAGGCAGCTGTGGAAATGGTTTGGGAAACCCACACAGGTAAGGCTCAATATACAAGCCATTTTGTATACTACTGTACTACTTTGTCATCACCTGTATACATTAATATTATCTGGTGGACCTTTGTTGTCACAGTTGTGACGCAGGCAGCTGTATAGAATTTAATAAGTGGCCAGTGTATTCACTAGTAGTGATGCTGAATGGCTTTATAAGATGTGACTAATGAGAACTGATGAAAAGTCATTGATTCTGCTTTGCGCTGCAGCGGCGAGGAATGAAGGGAAAGGCAAAGAAGCTGTTCTACAAAGCCATCATGCGTGGGAAGGAGATGATTCGCATTGGGGACTGTGCAGTGTTTCTGTCTGCTGGGCGACCTAACCTGCCGTATATAGGCCGCATCCAGAGCATGTGGGAATCCTGGGGGAACAACATGGTGGTCAGAGTGAAGTGGTTTTACCACCCTGAGGAGACCAACCCCGGAAAGAAGCTCCACGATGGGAAGGTAAACTATCTCTACAGTTTAAAAAGGATGACTATCTAAAGGGCTTAGATATAGTAATGAATAGAGTAGCACTGTGCTGTTTTTTTGTATTTTGAACTGATATCCTCGTCACAGCGTTATCGCTACTGAGGCTGTTAATCGTAGCTGTCTCACTCCAGCCTTGCCTTTAAGGTCTAAACATACATTTCCCATATCTCTTAACATCTTTTGACAGAACTGGGACCAGAAATCTTCAAGGGGGCTCCCTGCGGCTTTACAGGCTTCCAACCAGAGGAAGGACTTCATGGAGGTGAGAAGTGGTCGGAGTTTAAAGTGTCAGACACACTAACGTCGACATGAATGCAAACATGACTGAGTAAATGGGACTAATACAATGGGTATGTAAATCTTTCGTTTGAATTTTCTCCTTTTTCCTCTGCACAGCGTGCGCTCTACCAGTCTAGTCACATTGATGAGAATGACGTGCAGACGGTTTCTCACAAGTGTCTGGTGGTAAGTCTAGAGCAGTACGAGCAGATGATCAAAACCAAGAAGTACCAGGACAGTGAGGATCTCTACTACCTCGCCGGCACCTACGAGCCTACCACTGGGATGATCTTCAACACGGATGGCGTTCCCATCATCTGCTGAATGCCTGTCTGCGATCCGCCCCACTCCTCCGGTTCAACCCCAGCAGATGGAAGAACACACAAGAGCAGAGCAACAGCGAGAATGGCGAACGCTCAGTCCTGTAAAGCAAAGATCCTTAAAAATGAAACTGACAGCTGTGGGGGTTTTTTATTGTTTTTTTTAAACTGGCACTGAGGCTCACCTAATTTAAGCGATGAGGCTTGATGGAAAGGCGGGCAAGTGTTGAGAGGGAACAGAAATTAAGGTCCTCCACGAGAGGAGTCAGCTGCTTGGGTACTGTGTCAGAGAAGGGGGGGGGGGGGGGGGGTCTGTTCTCAGGGCACGGTAACTCATCACTCCCAGACTGGAAAATGGTCAGACTGAGTGAAAACCAGGTCAGTGGCAGCTCACGGCATATCCGTATCTAAATGTCTGTACCCTTGAGGTGAGACGGTATTCCGATGGGATAGGCGATTTGGAGGCCTTTGGGGGAGGACCCGTTCTAAACCCCCATTTCTGAGTTAGAGTGGACCTCCAATGGGACTGATCCTTTGGCCTCAGCTGAGAGAAGACACTACGATGCCTTCCGTATTTTACGAGCTCCGTAGAGGGCGCTGTTGTGGAAATTGAAGTACCGAGGAGGGGTCCCCAGCACGCAACCGCCGGGGGTCCGCGCAGCTGAGACCGCTTCGTCTCGATCACCACCAGCAAACCTCAATTAGAGATGACACAATTTGGATGGGGGCGTACGCTGGGAGAGGCTTCAGGGTCCGCGCAGCAGAGACCGCTTTGTCCCGATCACCACCAGCAAACCTCAATTAGAGTTGACACCACTTGGATGGGGCCGTGCACTGGGAGAGACTTTAGGATCTGCGTTCTCCGAGGTGTGGACCACAGTTCACAAAGCTCCAAAAAAATGACGAGTGACAACTTGTTAAACTGGGAAAACAAACCCACCAGGAGAGATTAAGTCATGACCTTGTCATCGTGCGTCCCTCTGAGAAAAAAAGTAATGGTATCATGGAGGTTTGTATCGCTACATATATGGTACCATTATGTATTTATAATATCAAATAAGCTCTGCCACCAAGAACACTACAAGAATATTCTGAAGACACAATAATATGATTGTAGGAGGATTCAGGAGGACACCAGCATTTAGGAAAGTGTAAGAAAAATATTTCCCACTCTTTTTCTCCTACAAAAACACAAAGGAACCTGCAGCCGACAGAGTTCCTCAACCTGCGTTAGAACTTTGTAGGTTCACCTTCGTCTTCAGTGAGGTGTATCTCCACAGGAACATAACCTGGCTGCCTGATAAACAGCCCTGGATGGTTGGGGAGGTTAAAAGGAAAGTATTTCCCAGAGTAACACGTTTAAATTTCCCAATTCAAGTTTCTTATAGCTGGGAGACACATGTAGCCCCTTTGCAGGAATTTAGTTGAACTGCAGTGGAAGGGGGGATCCTTGTATTTTCAGACTGTTTAAATAAAAATCTACTATATCTATATAAATAAAATCTGCTATATCTTTACTTAAAATAATTTTTTAAAGACATAAGAGGAAAGCTTTATAAAACTGTGAATAAACCTTAAAAAATATGAAAGCCTAAGGTGAAAGGATTGCTTATCCTGGATCTTTGCCGGATCTTAACTTGGCCACGTGTCATGAGTGGTTGTTAATACCCAACGGGAACCGGGAAACCTTAACAGTATTGAGTAGCTAATAAGGGCGACAGGTATGCTATTGTACAATAAAGAGCACTTACAAATCGCCTGCGTTCTTGGGCAGAAAATTACTCTCGTGGACAATCCGGGTGAAGGTTGGGTTTTTGTGACACTCATCTTACCGTTTTTCTTTCGAGTCCGGGCCGGAGTGATGTATTTTCAAACCATAGCTGCGTGTCAGTGACCATGCTTTCCACTGTAAATGCTTACTTTTTTGAAGACTTTTGCATTTTTGTTTTTGTTTTATTTTAATTACTTTTTTTCTTTTTAAATTCTCTGCTTAAACCCACCCCATCCCCTTGCATAAAAGCACTTTGATAAAACAGCCCGTTATCTGATCGCCATTAAAAACATTTTGCCTCTGGTATAGAGAACTGGAATGCTTTCAATTTTGTATATGAAACTTGGCTAAGTGTCTATTCTTTTTTTTTCCTTTTTTATTGAGTTTTAAAATGAAGTGCGCATTAGGGCACTTACCAGGTTGTCTGTGATTTCCCACAGCGAACCTGGTAAAGGTGACGCATGCCTGTACATAGCCTTAATCTTGGTCTCCAAGCGTCCTCTCCAACTTGAGAGACTGGTCTCTATTTTTCAGACCCACTGTTTGCGATTGTTCATTGTCAAAATGCCCGATTTGGCACAATGTATTGTAAATCCAAAGAAACCTCCGTTAGTCACCGGGAGTCTTTGTCTGTGTGTGCTACTGCGAGGATTCCCCCCCCCCCCCCTACTTGATTGCTGCACTTCCAATCACCATCAATCAAATATGTTTACCTCCAAATACTTTCCGTTCCAAATCGTTTTGTTTCCACCCAAGGTTTAGCCTTTTTTTTAAAGAAACGGGCACGGGCATCTCCTTAATTGTGTTCCGTCTGTGCCTCACCCTACATTGGGTGTTCGTTTAATTGTGAAATATCTGTACTTGCCGTCAACACAAATATCTGGTTGAATGCTGGCTTTTCTGTTGCAGCCGTTATGAAAAAGTATGTACTGGGTGGAAAACATCCTTTGATTTCAAAAACTTATGTAATTGCCACCATGATTTCAAACTGCCAGTGGCAGAGATATTGGGCAACCTGGAAATTATATAAATGGGGAAACAGAGTATCCTTCGTCAGCTTTTGTAAATGTTTTACTGACTTGTTTTTTGGCCAAATTTCTCAAATGCCTTGTTCTGTTATACACCAAGCTTTTCTATATGATATCGTATCAGATCCCAAAGGTGTTATTCTTACTGTTCTTTTTTCTTTCCAAGACTGCTCTGTACTCCACTGATTCTTCAGGTCCTTATTTGTGATCGATGTCCTTTATTTTGTTGCCGCGGAAATATCCCTGACATTAGGTTTCAAAACCGTGTTTAAATGTTCCATCGTTGGTTATTCCCTTTGGTTGTGTTCAATATCAACAGGATTTGTACCTCTTACGGAGATATCAATTTTGTTGGGACTCAGAGGGGAATACAGTCTATTTCTTTAAATACTAATCCTTTAGTTTTTCTTTAAAGTCGAGGTGAAAATGAGGCTACACACCGTGAGCTACTTTGATGGTGTGTAAACTGATTTAAAGCTATTCACATTAGTGCCAAATGATTATTCAAATACTGAAGGACAGCTGAGGTGAATTAACCGTTTTGACTCTTATTTTTCCATTGCATGATTCGTTTGGAAATGTTTTTTTGGGGTTTTTTTGTACGATTTAAGTGCCCCTAAAGAATGTGTACTCGAAACTTATTGCACTTTTACATTTAAACAAAGTACTTTATATCAGATTTTACAAAGCTACAGAAAATGTAATCATATGAAAGTAGGAGCAACCAAACAAAACCACAGTTTCTGTCACCAATTGGCACTTAAAAAAAAAAAACATGTGGCCAGTCACCAGTGGTAAGCCATGCCACACCACATTTATCTAGGCCTTTGCTGGGGTTGATAAGATATGCTTCCTGAAGCTCTGGCCGCCCACGCCTGCCACCAAACCTAACCCCAGATGTGTGATTTGGGAGCAGCATGGGTGATTGTAACAGCTAGCTGTCCTCACAGTTCCTGTGGGTTGACTGTTGGATCTGAAGTTGAGAAATAATTTATATTTTGCAGCATATTAACCCCCCTCACTTCCTCCATGTCATATCCCCAAATTAGTTTAGTGCAGTGTATATATGTGTATGAACATACTAACATGTATACATGCATTTGCTTTGTATCTCTATTGCTCTCATATGATTGCATTTAAACTCCCTAATCGTCACACTAATATGTAACAGAGCTACAATGGAATCGACTTTAAAAACTACAATGTAGTAGAAATGCAAACTAACAGTTAAGACTACAATGCAATAGAACTACAATGTAACAGAATGGTTGGTTGGTTTTGGGTCATTTTTATTTTTTCCCCCCCCATTGGGTAAAGAGGATGTCTCGTCTTTTTGTACCGCAAATTTTCTCCTTTTAGTTTTGTTTCACTTCCCACCCACCACTTGTACCATTTCTTCTCCATGCTAAATGTGCAATACTGCTGAAAGGGTTCTGTGTCGCTGCTAGTGAGACAAGGGGACAATAAAGGGTGGACGGGGAAGAGAAGGCTAATGTTTAAAAAGGCGCAGGCCAGAGGCTGGTCCCTCACCGGTCTTCGTTCGCCATTCCTTCAGCATGGGGTGAGGTCCTGTTACAAAGAAAATTACCATTATTTTAGAAGAAAGATATTTTGGAATTTTAAAAGCGTCAAAGGTTTTTGTAAATGATCCATTTTGCGAGGGGTGACTATCGATATGCCTCTTTGTATAAACATCTAATCATGTAAAAAAAGAAAGAAAAAAAGAATTATAAATAAAAAAAACTAATTGGGGAATAAACCTGATTCACCGTGAAATGTGGCTTTGTGTATAATTTACCCACGTGGAACTTTTTTTAACCGATATTTCAGACTTTTATGAGATGTTCCTTTTAAAGCTTTCTAGCGGCTCGAGATTTTATAGTTCATTAATAAACACAAAACGTGAAAGATTTGGAGTGTTTTGGTTTTCTGAAGGGGTTTCCCTTTCACACATGGTGCTTATACAAAGGTCTGATGCTGAGTCGCTGCAGTTGTCTCGCAACAGGTCCGTGGTACCATGAGGTTTATAGACCCAGTGTCTGTTTATTACGCTGCCTCCCTTCCATAATACCAAATGCACTTATACCAAACCTTAATAATTTTACGGTCCATTCCAGCCTTGTTACTTCTCACTGCAGGATCATCCCTGCCCCGGCTCAGGAGTACTCAGGAGTGCGAGGTGTATGAGAGCTGTTTCTGACCTATTTGAGGCTATCCAGCGCCTGATGCACGATTTCGGTCATTTGGGCCAGAAATATCTCCCGGCAGGCCACCGAGGGAACAGACCTAGAAGGGTTGCGTTGATCTTCCCCTGTTAACATGATGGTTCTTTTATCAGTGCGGATTGAAGAACATGCAGTGAGTTTACGTTTAACTTTTTCTAACGAAATAAACGGTGAATCTGCTCATACGAGGGAATCTGTTGCTTAAGTGAGTCACATATAAGGGCACAGACAAGCTCATTGTAACCATTGCTGGATTGTTTTATTTGGCTTTGAATACCGTTTGGGTCATTAAACGTTACCCTGGTGATTCCCGAGAAAAACAAAGAGCTTCCAGCTTAGATGTGCCCTCATCATTTTTACAACACTTTTTTTTTACATGGGTGTGTATAGTTAGTAATCAGTTGCGTGACTGTTACTATTATGCTGGTTACTTGCTAGTGTCTTTTTTTTTTTTTTAAAGATTATAATCCACCAATAGTGTATTTTTATTTATGCAGAGTTGTAAGTGTGAAATGGTTCAAGGAACCTCATCACCATGCACCTCTTGTATGGAGAGAGGGTGGAGGATTAGCTGGTACTCCTCAATGCTATGTGGGCAGTAGAATCCTGATCTCTCAAATATACAGGAAGTGCACACACACACACAAACGGGTTCATTTCCAACATGTGACTTCCGCTACTACTGCTGCTGCTGCGGGGTAAGACGTGTGTTCGTGGTTGATAGAATGCCACCTCAATGATCATCTTTAAGATTCTAAAACTCGGATGAAACTTATCTGTTATCGGTGTAGCCACGGGGCTCGCGTCATCTGGATTGTGGATTTTGAGTTTCCCACGGAACCCGCGCTTTAACAGGGATTGGTTTAAGTTATTCCTAAATGATCTGATTCTAGAGTGGGGGGGGTGGTTGGGGGAAACAGTCAGGCTTGTCACTGGAAAATAATTGGTCTGACAAGTCCAAGAGTGCAAACTTCTATCCAATTTGTTTTACATATAAAGTGTAAACTCAAAAATAATTTCCACTGGGTATTCCTCTAGTTTTTCTCCTCACTGTTTCTGCGCATAAATCACTTCACTGCTGGCCAAGATAATTACTTTCTGAGCATGCTTGATCCGTGCTGTATACTCAACCTGTCATGTTTTAGGGTTGAGAGTTTTAAGTTGTTGCCGTGCGATTTATACGTTTCCATATCGGTTTTAACAAAATGGGGTTTAAGCACAGACTAAAACTTGGAATTGCATATGTCCTATGTTCAGGCCTTAGTTTAAATTACATGGATTATATCAGAACTAGGTTTTTTGGGGGTTTTTTTTCCCTCTATTCAGCATAATCAAAATATTACCGGAATACAAATTATATTTGCCTTGTATTTTGAGATTAAGTCCCTTTTACAGCAGAACATTTCTGTTTGTTGTGCAATTAAGCTGACCACAGGCTATTTTCAGGCTCATTTATGAATTATTCTTCAAGCACAAAAATTGCTTCTGACAAGGTGGGGTTTTATTTTAAAAGTTCAGCTACCAAGCCATGTATACAATCAATGTGCCAGCAACAAATTGAAATGTACTTACAACTGCTGTTTAAGTAGGCTACCATTTTAAAAATAAACATTCCACCTGGTTTACAAAATGGGAAAAATGTTTTTAAAACTGGCTCTTCTAATTTGCTCTTCTGCCTAATAAATACAATACTTTAAATTGTAATCCAAGAGTCAGAGAAGGTGTACATTTAAAAAAAATGGTTTCACCTTTCACCAGCGTCACAAAGTCAGCCCTGATTAAATACTGGCACGTGTTAGCGTTAACAGGGATGTGTGACTGCAGAAACCAAACGTGAACGGTGTAGCAGTGATCTGTGGACTGAAAGGGAAATCTATGATATTTTTGAAGTGGGAGTGAGGAATCCTCAGCTGCCTAATAAGGGACTCCTCTGGGGGCCTTTTCTCCATATCCAATTAAATAAACCTCTCATTTGACAGATGGAATTCCGGCTAACAAAACACTTCCTCTCAGCTTCCTAAAAATGTATTCTAACAAAACGCGTTTCTTCCCAAATAAACACTTTCAGTGTGGGAAGTGAAGTCTGTTTTCAGGAGTGCTGATCATTAGCGCAATATTGAACCGTGGATTTTTGCTGGCAGACTCGCTTCAAAGCGGGCTAAAAGTAAAAAAAAAAAAAAAAAATAGTTTACAAAGAACACTCCTCTCTTCAGCCATGGCAGCTCTTCACGTCTCCAGGGTGAAATTTATCAAAAGAAGAACAGCGATCCGTTCAAACAACAGACAAGGGAACATTTGAATAAGACGCTTTGATGTAATTTTCAGCTACAGAAAGAGCCCATGTTCATTACCTCTCCAGAACCCAATCCGGAGCTTTCATGTTGATAAGAGACTCCATTGCAATAGAGAGAGGTAACGGTCGGCGGAGAAGTTGTTTTGCTGTGTTGTTCCCTGCACGAGCCGCAAACCTCACCTGACGTTCACATTACAACAGCAGCCGTTAGAAACCTGTGTGTCTGATGTATAGGGCTTCCAATCAAGACCCCATAGCTGTAGAAGTGAGTTCTAGCTCCGGGGATTAGGGCGTTGTAATATTAGCGCTTTGAGTGGAAACCAGTTTGTGCCTATTCGAAATGGGGATTAATGTAAACGTGTCACCTGTAAGCCAGTTTATGTATAAAAAATATGTTGTACATTTTTAATGCTGTCCTTTGGTGGACCAGGGATTTTCACTGAGATGCAAAGCACTTTCTGGAGATGCTCTTGGATCAACTTGACACTGCAAGAGTTTAAAATTTTATATATA
>JAOVYW010073365.1:9298-20161 GCA_025775045.1 Hiodon tergisus
CCCACTTTAGGCTGCACTGAGATGTTTCAGTGCTCCCATCTCTCATCCTATTTCCTGCAGACTGATCCCACTTTAGGAAGTGGCGTTTGTGACCGTTCTCTCCCCGCCCGGCCAGGCAGCGGCTGTCAGCCCCTAGGCCCCGCAGCCCTGTCTGTGCAGTTGTCTCTCCACACATCCTGTCCTCTCCAGCGCACACCCCCTTCAAGGAAATGTCCCGTTCTCCATGGGGTTTAGCTAAATGCTTAACCCTGAAACAACTACAAGCTGAAAGTAACCCACAGCATTCTACACTGCTCTGTAGAAAGCCTGATTTAAACGTCTGCTATAGAGGGGTTAACAGAGGCCATTTCGCCTTCTAACCAACAATGTACACGTTGTTATTGGCCGATACAAGCCAGAAATTGTGATTTTGTTAAGTGTGCAATCAGGGTCAGGAGTAACTTATTAACCCTGATTTCACTGACTTATGGAAAAGTTTATGATAAGAGGACCTAACCTTGTGTGTGACATGACCGCCACTGTGGAAAGTCTTGGCCGCGTATTAAAACCCAGTGCTCATTCACCCATCCAGATAAACATTTTTTTTTTTTGCTTTTTCATTCCTCTCCCTCTGCTCCGCACATTTCGGAAAACTAAGCCAGAATTAAAAGCACATTTGGGCCTAAGTAACAAAACCACCGCTGAGCTGTATTAGAGGGCGGTTTGTGTTCACCAACCCTGTGGCCCACACCCAGACAGTAATAGGGTAGAATTTGCTGGGCATTTATTCATTTAGATAGAATCTCTTCTGTTATCACTTCTGTCCACACAGCGGCTGAGTTTTAAGAGAGAATGGGGTGTAACCCTTTCTATAAATATTTTTAACTCTATGCTAATTTTATCATTCCATGAGAGAGGGCTATAAAAGGAATAGATTATGTGCTTAAACAAGGTGCATGTTTACCCCTGCAAACATATCTTTTAGGGTGAACTAAGTCTCATACTCCTAACCGTGAACTTGGCGTTATGTTTAATAAAACATCCTGATACCATACGACACAAACAGACACTGCTATTTATCTCACAGCGACTTCACTCCACAGTTATTTTACTCTACTCCACGGTTACTTCACTTTACTGCAGAGCAACTTTACTTTACTCCAGAGTTACTTTACTGCACTTTACAGTTACTCTACTTTACTGCAGTTGTCTGTGAAATGTTCAGTTTTCTATGATTCAAGCCCAGGAAGCCACACGGCCAGGGGGTTTGAATAGGGTAACGTTACACTGACTTTATCTTACGGAATGGGCTGAAGTTAGGACAGGTGATTCTAGTTTTTTTTAAATGCGCCTTGCCTCAGAGCAGGTAATACATAAAACTAAACATTAAGAAGAGGACGGAGAGGTAGTCAAAATGAAAACAGCAGAATTTCAGCAGCATGCAAAAAACTGATAAATATGGGGAAAATTCAGGCTCTTTTCTGTCTGATTTTCAGCTGTTAATCAGCGGGTGATGTTTTCATTCGCTAGCGGTAGTTTTATGGGTTATGACAGACACACACATCCACCCCAGCGTCCGTTTAGAGTAACTGTCTCTGCGCTCTCCTTCCTTTCCGCAGGGGACCTTCAGACATCGGCAGAGTTCATAAAGACCGTCTTCAAAGCCCACTTTTCTCAAAATACATCCCCCGGCCAGAGAAAGCACCAGGTGGTGCTTATTAAGCTTCATTTCCTCAGTTGTTAAGTTACCTATGTTCCTAGACAGTTTTGAATAGCATGCCAATGCAGGCTGTGCGTCCTTTAATATGGAAAAGGCTCTATTCACCCTTACCAATGTACATGTACATCACCTACAACGCCATAAAGGGATCTTTACATCTTAGTGCCGGCTGCAACTCTGTCAAATTACAACAAGCCATTTATCAACGTGTTGATTTTGAGTGACATTTCTCTTTCTACTGATGCTTATTTCAATCAGATTTTAATCAAACTCTTCTTTTTGTACACTGGCCCAGAGGGTATTAATGGGGGAAAAAATACAAACAGCAGATTGAGTTTCCAAGGGCACGTTCATACAGGACTGCACTTTGGGAAATAAGATTACATTTTCATTTCACTGAATATTGTAAAGGCTTTCTCAGATTTATAGAGCGACTAAGATAAACTGCGTGCTTCATTTTCATTTAATTAAGTTTGCCGCAAGTGTTGCTTTGTCTGCTGCTGAATAGTGAACTGGATCACACAATGAACCACTCTGAAAATCTCCCCTCAGCTGTTCTGTGCTCCAGAAGGGGCCTGCCGCGTTGTTGCATCAGCGGAAATGTGAACACAGGACTGAGGCGTCTGCTTGGGGAGACAGAGCTGGAGTTTTCCAGCTACTGCCAGGCTTTCCGTGTATTAATAAAAAACGGACAGACGCATCCACAGACAGAGACTTTTAAACAGCATGTTAAGTATTGTAATTAAGCCTGAAGTGCTGAACTGTGTGCAGGGTCTGCTGATGAATGCTTATCCCATCATTCTTCCTCAGAATAATCACACATGTAAGCAATTGGAGGCTGCTATGGTTGAAAAGTGCATCTAACCGAATCAGGAAAACCTCCCGTATGCAAACGAGTTCTGACACGTTAACCACTAGAAGCCCGTGACTGAATAACTGTGCAAGCATCTTCAGACCCGTCAAACAAATTTAGTCTTATGTCACGTAAAAAATACCTGGGAACCAACCAAGGTCGGACTATAGGTGTTTAGTTCTGAGATTAAAATGCTGCAATTCTAGTAATAAAAAAATTAAATGGTCTCAAATTGCCTTTAAAAAAAAAAAGTTGGTGTGGAGTTTGTTCGTTCTGCCTGTGTTCGTTCTGCCTGTGTTCGTTCTGCCTGTGTTCGTTCTGCCTGTGTGTGACATGGTAAGGTGCTTTGGCCTCTGATTGGATCCAGTTAACACATGTTTCTATGCGTCAGGCACTTTTAAAAATCAATTTGAGTAAATTGCCTTCACCCGTGTGTGCATCAAGTAATCTTTCACTTTCTATTTCCAGTGTGGAAATAGTGTGAGAGGAAACACTTGAGGCGTTGTTGTTATCTCCTTCAACAACACAGAAATGATGACCAGCTTGTTTACGAGGTGTCATTCTGAGAAGACATTAACCGAAGGCTAGGCAGTCAGGGATGAATGATGAGGCACAACTGAAAGGCTGCACGGAACGGAGCTCCCTGCAGCTAAAACCTTAATTGAATAGAACTACTCTCAACCCTGACAATAACAGCAACGGAGGTCTGTTGATAAGTGCCACACAAACAAATTCACATAACTTGTAGTCAAGAAAAATTAATGATGCAGCCTTCATGTAGTGTTTCTGAAACAATATATTTTTTTCATGGCTGAGGGCAAATTCATGTACACTTCAGTAAGTTCATATGGCTGATCTCAGAGAAGGATTGCCAGTCAGTCAGCAGAAAAAGACCAGAATGCATGATGAGAACTGAGGGTGGATGGTCAATTGTCCATCAGACACTTGTTCTAAGTGTTGAAGTCTAAAGGGAGTCCAAAATTAACCCCCAAGAAGGCGTTGGCCAGACAAGATCCACGGCAGGTGGATTAACATTATTTGCAATGACAAGAGTTGCGTTAGGGGCAACGGGGCCGGGCGGTTGTGCAGCACAGATGTTCTGCTTCACTTCATTAGTGTAAGTGAATACGTGTCCCGAACGTGACAGATATGTGTGGATACGCTTCCTGCTCAGCACGCTGTGAAGCCTGCCAGAAATGGCTCAGAAAACCTCCGGCACCTTGAGGGAAGAGACACATACCACACTACAAATGCAAACTTCTCTCCCCGGGACAAAAACCCGGTCCAGATAATACGCTTCAAAGTACAGAGAACTTCGACACAGTTTAAAATTGGCCCCTAAAACGGTACATAATCGGAGCCATTAAACCGAGCCAAAATAAATACTGATAGTACATTTCTCTGTTTAAAGGAAATGACCTATTTGTGCTTGTGATGGCAAGTTTTGAATGCTTAACAATTAAGGGTAACCCTTATTAAGGGTAACCTTAGAGAACGTTTGACTCGTCTGTTAATGTACCCTCAATTTAAACATTTTACCAACAAGTTACCAGACAGCAGTCCATCCGTCAAAGTATATGTTCATCGGATTAACTATAAGTATACACAGATAACTAGTACACTAATGAGTACTAGTTAGCTATTCAGATGGCTTAATGTATTAGTCCTAGATTTATTTGACATAAATATGGGACCCCTCACACATTTGTGACGTTATACAGTCTCTTGACAAATTAAATAGCTAGCTGGGCTATTGGACTTACAGGGAAAGTTAGCTCTGGCTTTACACACTGCTGTGACCGCCTCCGCTCTTATCGCTTTCCACTAGATGTTGTGGAGTGGAGTGGAGAGGAGTGGGGTGGAGTGGAGTGGAGTGGAGTGGGGTGGAGTGGGGTGGAGTGGGGTGGAGTGGAGTGGAGTGGAGTGGGGTGGAGTGGGGTGGGGTGGGGTGGACATCGGCAGGGCTTCTCTTGACATGTGGGCTCCTGTCAGCTTCCTGCGCCCCTGCAGTGCCCTGAAAAAGGGCGTGGCTGTCCTCCAACCAGCGCTGAACCTCTTGTGTGGACAGCAGTGTGGAGAAGAGGCCAGCTGAGTGGGAAACTGGATTCTGAAAGGCATTCTGCGTTGCATCAAAATGTATTGAGTTAAAATGGATTCCTCTCTACTTTACCTCAAGTCTGATGAAGCAGGTTACGTTTTGCCCCAAGTCTGGTAAACGGGGAGTGCAAGGGTTCATCCCAAGTACGTTTTCTTCGTTTTCTGTAGTCTGCCATTGAGTGTGTAAACCAGCTGCAAACAGCTTTGTTCTGAGTGTGGTTTTTCAAACCAGTTTCCTGCAGTTCGCCATAAGTGTGTTGGGTGATGATCCCACAGTGACAGGCTCAAAGAATGTTCTGAGACTGGCGTCGTTCATATTGTTCTTTGTCAGTTTCTTGCACAGGGCTGTCGCGCGACACAGTTTCTGTCTGGAGGCAGGTGCAGCTGGTGCGTGCGACACGCGAAACCACAGGGGCTTCCTGCAGGAACCGCGGCTTGGGCCCCACGTGGCTCTCAGCTCTGCAGCCCTGCACGCAACCCCTGGTGCATGCCCTGACAATGTTCTTACTGAAAACCCAGACTCCGACGTTGTTACGCAAGGGATTGACGTTGTCTTGGTTTACCATGGTGGAGTATGGTAACAGCTGCCCCAAAAAGGCTCCGTTATGCTCATAGGAAAAGAGCGGCACTTTCTTTATTGGAAATATTGACAGTTTGTGTGACAATTTATTACACATAGTTCATGGCACAGAGTATAATTTAATCTATAGTGCTCACGGGTCGAAGGCAGAGAAATCAGCTTTGAACTGGCGGATACGCATAATCAAAGTAGTCCCTCAGAATAATTTTACCAATTTTAACTTCTTCAGGATCTATGCCTTTAAATATCTCAAAAGAACACATACAGTTCTGCTTTATTTAAGCTTGTGCTGTTACGTTTTCATATTGTTGTGAAAATGAATTTCAGGGTGTGACGGTGAAGACGGATTACATCCCTCTGCTCCAATCCCTGGCTGTGTATGGATGGAGACTCACCTGTGTGCTACCGACGCCCATCGTCAAGACCAACAGGTACAGCACCCAATTAAACACAGCTTATGGAGGCGTCTGAAAGAACCAAATGGAAGCTGTATGTAACCTAGCTTTGCTGGTTTTTAGTGTTCCCCCATTGCGGTGTCACAAAGCAGGTGTACATGTTTCCCCCTCAATCTATCCATCAGGAGCCCGACAGACTGGTAATGTCACTTTAAAGGCTTCAATACCGTGTAGTAGTCGGATGGTAATGGCCCTGAATAGGAAACACATTCAAAAGGAACAACATCGCAGGTCATTGGTTGTCAGGGAATCCGTGGGGGGGGAAATGTAAAACGGGTTGGAGTCGACACAAATGGTCTTGTGCTGTAGTTACCAGCGACTGGTACCATGGGAACGATGTCTGGATGCAAGCACACCACGGCGATTGGTGTGCGGCGGCTTGTCCTGGACTGAGAAGGTGGACTGGCTGATTGGTTAGCATCTGAAGGTTGTTTTCATTAGCTGGTGGGAGACGCTAAGACCCGGGTAGCGGGGGGGCGTCATCTCACCAGGACCATCCCTCGTTTGGCGCTTGTTTACCAGGCCCGCGCTCACACTTTCTCCTGTCTCTGATTTTTGTGATTGTTTGAGAGCACGCTTGATTAATTACGGCTCTATTTTAAACTCGGATTTTCTTCACTGAGAATGCTTCAGCACAACACAGGGAATGTGGTTAATTAATCAAGGCTTTGTCCCAGATACCACATTTTTCACTCTTCAGTTATTTGTCTTTTCATTCTGTTATCATATAAAAAAGGAAGTTATTAAATTATATATATATTTAGTCGAAATTTTAAGTGAAATTTTCCTTGTCTTCTTTTGTTTCCTTCAGTATAGTCGATAATTCCAACCCTGATGAATTTATTTTACCTTTAAATGTCTCTGCAGAAGAAATTTGCATATAATGGAAGAACAAATAAAGTTTTGATTGCAATGCGATGACATTGGAATAATGTGGAGACAGCATGTTTAAAATATTAAAAGATAATCGTTGCAGGTCCGCATCGGAAATTTGGAAGCCTGTTCCAATTTGAGCGTGAAAGCTGTTTTTTTAGGCTTTTGTTTTGTCGTGAATCTTCCATTAGAGGTCAGCTAAATATTCACCTCGCATATAAAAGACTGGACTTTAAAATTATTTTTAAAAGACTGGACAGGAGTCCCCACAGGATGATGTTCCCTGAAATTTATGGTCACTCAAGAGGGGGCTTTTTCTAGTATTGTAGTATTACGCTACTTTTGAATTCAGATAAATCTCACACAAAACACGAGAGGAACTTGCCATACACGTTGGCTCACACCACCCACACTCAGGTTCCCCCCTTGTAGCCCTTAGGCGACCGGGTGCAATCCTGTTAAATCCTGCACCTGGCCCCAATCTACAATGCAGGTGATAAACGCCCAGTCCCCACATTGACAGGTGCATTTTCTCACATGGCTCTGCCCCCCCCCCCGTTCTTCCCACCGTTCCACCAACGTGCGTAAACAAGATATTTAAATTGAATCTGAATGTCGATGAAGAAACTCTGACCAGATTCCTACATCCGAGCAGAGTTGTTATTTTTTTGGTATAAAAAGTGTTAAAACAGGAAATCTAACATGAGTCAGAGGAAAAGAAACACTTGAAAAGGACTGCAGTATATTTTACATTCAGCAGTCGATATCCTCTCTGCCGATCCTCCGGAGTGCCAATGCGTAGGTTGTGAATTTCTAAGCACGGAATCTGACACGAATCTGCTTCCACAGTTTTAATGGACTCGGGTCTTATGCCTATCCCCGGAGATGCGAGTCGACTGTGGTGGAGCAAGCTTTCTTTGAGTTAAAATGTTTCCGTCCCACCGGAGAAAAAGTGCGATATGGATCCAAATCTGGCATAAATCTAACTGTGGGAGATCTGTGCGTGCGCCTTGGTCCCGCGACGGGTTTTCTCTTCTTTGCTATTTTTATTTCATTTGGGAGGAACCCCGTCACATCCCCAGATTGTGTTGGGATATTCAAATTCCGTGGCTGAAAAACATAACCCTGGAGTGAACGAGAGGAGGCATGTAGTCACAGCACACCAAAGTGGGAGTGATCCCATGATGCACTGACACATTTTCCATGGAGGCAAATTCCAAATAATTGCGTAGAACAGTTGTTAGACAGACGATAACAGCAGAGGCTCGACTGCAGCCAGTTCATGAGTTCATCAGCCCTGGTGGTGTTTGCTTGTGACTGTAGAGATCTGTAGTATGAGACCAGAAAGGTGAATTACTCTCATATGGAGAAAGCTGTGTTTAGCATCAAAAACACCAGGAGGAAATCTGTCTAATACCACTTTGGATGTTCTTTTTAAGTTAAGATATGAAAAAGTAATTACAACGTGTTCTTTTTCTATCAAGCTTGACAGCTCTTCAAGTATTTGAAGTGTCCGTTAGGGTTAATGCTCAGAGAGCACTAATTGCTGTGAGGGAGGGCAATTACGTCGAGGATTAACCAAGAGCCTATACCTCAATGTGATTCATCTTCTTTCCCACAGTGACGGAAGTCTGGCCACCAAGCAAATAGTGTTCCTCCAGAGACCCGTTTTGCCACGCAAGAGGAAGGAATCGAAGGTACCTGACCCCACATTCCACTGGCTGTTTGTCTTGGCTCGCACAAGGTCTTCACACGCCGCTCTCACCACCCTTAACCCCTGTCCTATAGTTCTACTTCGGTTGTTGTTGTTAGCCAAGGGTTTGGCATGCAGAGCTAAGGGTCAGCCACGTGCTCCTTCCGTCCCAAAGTGCTCCTGCCACAGTGAGGTACAACAGCCCCCCCCCCCCCCCAAACCCATCCCATGCAGAACTGATAACCTCCCGCACCCGCCTCTCTCGCCAGTGTGTTTTGGGTCCTGTGTTGTTGTGTTTAGCGCTCCCCGCTCCACAGAGAAAACTGTAACTGTCATACATTGCACGGAGAAACCTGAGGCCGAACTAATTTGCTATGACCTCCAGTTCCCCCGGAGGCATGCAGAGAACTCAGAGGTCTCTGAATTTCTATAATAGACACATGAAAAAACACAGATCCTTCCCGTTAAAGTCGTTCATCAAATACCAAATTGCTTTAGATAACCTGGAGTTGCTGTTTGTCTTTCTAAATGCGTTTTGTTTAACATTCCAGACACCTGCTGTTATTATTTTTATTACAGCATTCTGTATCCCATGGAAAATCATACCTTTTTAAACCCTTTGTTTCCTTTCAAATCAACTTTACGTTTATCTAAATAGTAGATTGTTAATAGAAGTATAGAAGGTTCTTCTTTTTTTCTGCACTGATCCTCCAGATACAAGATGAGCCACCTATGCACAAAATGCTTCCTAATCCTTTATTGAATGCGTATATTTTAAAGAGAAAAAACTCTACTGCTTTATGTGAACATCAAATTGAATCTCTGCATTTCAGAAACTGAGCTTCAAAACAAGGAGCAAGTCGAGTAAGAACTCGGTGAAAGACGCGCCAAAGAAGAAGAGGAAGAAAGGCACGTCCCCTGTGGCGACTGGAGACACCGAGGAACAGAAGGCGGTGGAGGGATCGGAGAGCGCGTGCGGCACGGAGAGCGAGCGCGTGGCGTGGAGGAACAGGGAGAACGGGGAGAACGACAGGCGGAGGGCACAGGACCAGCGAGCGGCCGAGGACGAAGGTGGAGAGGGCGGGGCAGCGCTGGCGGAGGAGGAGACACAGACGCGGGTGGAGGCTGAAGAGGGGGGAGGCGGCAGGACAGGGGTGGAGGGAGAAGAGGAGAGAAAAGACGGGACGGGGGTACAGGCCGAAGTTCCAAAGGAGGATGGGATAGCGGAAAAGCCCGAGCAGGACGTGGCCAGGGAGGAGGAGTCTGTGCAGCAGCAAAAAGAGCAGAGGAGCGTGTCCATAAATACACCAGAGAGGGGAGGACAGGGACAGGGGGCGACTTCCTGCCTGGACACTGAGGAGGGACAGGAAGAGGAAGTTGGAAGGGACAGTGAGGTTGAGGCCCATGTAATGAAAGAGCCTCAGGAGACCCTTCCAGAACCCAGCAGCACCGATGATCCAACCACAGTTGTGTGACGCCATGAATTCTTTTTAACAGATTCAACACTTCACTGAAGCTGTAAAACAATCTTCTTAGTCTTTTCTCGCAAGATAAATCTTCTTTATTGGTCATTAAATTGGTATTGTTACTGTTGTATTATTACTGAGATTGCCAATATGAGCTAATACAATACAATGCCGTATTCACACAAATCCTTTGACGGGGAATAAAAGACAGCTGAACAACTTGATTCCTTATTATAAAGGTATGGATGTATTCGATGCATTGAGAAAATAGCCACTTAAAAAAGCAACCTGACACATTCTTTTTCGTCTGGAGACCAAAGTTTACACAAGAGCCTGACAGAGCCTGACAGGTCTGATAAGTCGAGACTTATGAGGAGGATTTTGCCTGTTCTGGCGGATTATTCCCACCCACAGTAGATTTGACATAGCAGAGCCCCTGATCAACGGCCAACAGTGTGAAAGCTGTTCATGTGATTTATGAAACAGCGTTGTGGTTACTCCCTAACCAAGATGGAGTTATTACCATAGCCATTTTGACCATAATTTTAAAAAATCCCTCAATTGCAATTCAGTTATAGTTTATCAATTTATTTTATGTTTCTAAATGTAATGTAAATATTATAATTCTAAAATGAAGAAAATAAACAGTGCACAATACACAATTTACAATTACAATTAAAAAAAAAAAAACAGGACAAAATATAAAATATCCATGTGGTCTGAGTGCCTAGACATGTTAGTGTGTGTGTGTCTGTGATACCAAAATCTCTCTTCTGAAGGAATGTATATTTTCCCCCTTACTCCCACAAATTGTCCGTATAGTAACCAAAAATAGTTAGTTTGTAATGGACAGGTGTATTATTTTCATGTTTGTCAATGTCGACACCAAAAACCTCAAAGTCAAACAAACAATTAAATAAAAGACTAATTATATTTTGGTGTTATTTCTTTTTAGAACTGCTTTTAAAGTTTATTGCATATAGACCGGTTTGTGTACAATTGTCAGAGTGCCGACCAGGCAGGCGTGTGTGAAACGGCATGGCCCCCCGCGACCCCGCTGATGACGAACAGTCTCCTGTTGGCGTCCCGTTGGCTTGCAGTCCTGTCGAGAGGGACGAGCCTCAACTATAATCGGCACTGGACCCCT
>JAOVYW010073366.1:0-20158 GCA_025775045.1 Hiodon tergisus
TTCTATGTGCCGGTTGTGTTTATTGTTGAAGGCAAATATGTTGTATTGTTTGTCTTTGTAATATGAGTTCGTTTGGGGGAATCCGCGCAGAGAAGTAGCACTCCGAAAAACGCTACAATATAAACTTCTGCTAAAGATAAAGACAGGTGTGGTATCTAAACTCCATTAACTCTATGGAGTTGTCTGTGCTGCAAGAGGAAACACTTGTTATTTCCAGGTTGATTGGGGGCAAAAATTCATAAAAAAATGCAATTAATTGGATGGTCTGGTTGACCTAGCCCAGGAGAACCACAGGCCCACAATCCTCTGCTCAGTCTGCCCTTCTCTCTAGAAAAGGGCAGACTTTAAAAGGCTTCTCTGATTACAGGTACCCATCAGTATTTCTTAAATGGCTAATAAAACTAAGTGTCTACGCTTAGTGTTGGCATTTATCCACTCTCAATACTGAATACTAAACTTCTATTATTACAGCTTGTTGCAGATTGTATCAACCACAATCAGGGGCTTTTCCCTTTAACCAAATAGTGTTTTCTTGACAGCTCCACATTCTGACTAAAGCAACACTGAATTTTGGTTTCTGAGAAAAATGGTATTTCGCTTTCGAATAAATGAGGTTTAGTTTGGTTGCTTAGAGTCCCTGTTAGAACTAACTTGCCCTCCCACAGGGATAAATGAAATGCAACGTTGCATATCCAGTTCCTCCGACAGTTATATGTACTGCTGTAAAATCAGCCTGGATGTCTGTCCATCAATTTATCAGCTTAACAGTTGAAAAGCATCACCGGACAGACAGAAATATGACACCTGAGACACCCTGTCTAGTTGTCACATTTTATACGGACACTCTAATTGACATTCTGAACACAGAATGAAAATCAGTCGAGGGTCACAGGTTCTATGTTTGTGCATGAGCTTATGTGAATATAAATGAATATAACTTTTTATTGTTAGCCATTTTGCTGCTGTCGGAGGAGGGGCTGTTGTTGTTGTTTCAATACAAAAATGGTGCTTCAGGCAGAGTGAAGCTATGTTGAACTTAGGACACGGAAAAGCTACTTGGTGTGTCTGTGTTTGTGTGTGAGACAAGGGAGGGGCTTCCTTTTTTTGGCAGTGCTACAGGGTTCCAAACACTCAATCCAGTTTTAGTTTTAATTACAAGTTTTATCGAGTGCCATGTACAGCTGCAAAATGTTTACACTACCATTAAAAAGTTTTCTTTTCAAAAGAAAGGCTAATTTTTTGTCCATTAAAATAACATCAAATTGATCAGAAATACCGAACTATAGACATTGTTAATGTTGTAAATGCCTATTGTAGCTGGGAACGTATGCGTACAAGGGCCCATTATCAGTAATCATCAGTCCTGTGTTCCAACAGCATGTTGTGTTTGCTAATCCAAGCTTATCATTTTAAAAGGTTAATTTATTGTTAGAAAACCATTTTGTTAGCACAGCTGAAAACTGTTGTGCTGATTAAAGAAGAAATAAAACTGGCCTTCTTTAGACTAGTTGAGTATCTGGCAATTGTGGGTTCGATTACATGCTCAAAATGGCCAGAAATAAATAACTTTCTTCTGAAACTCATCAGTTTATTCTTGTTCTGAAAAAGGAAGGCTTATTCTATGCGAGAAATTGGCAAGAAACTGAAGATCTCGTACAACACTCTGCACTTCCCTTTTCACAGAACAGCACAAACATGCTCTAACCAGAACAGAAAGAGGAGTGGGAGGCCCCGGTGCACACCTGAGCAGGAGGACAAATACATTAGAGTGTCTAGTCTGAGAAACAGACGTCTCACAGGTCCTCAACTGGCAGCTTCATTAAATAGTACCTGGATAATTGCAAGATGGTTTTCTAATGATAAATTAGCCTTTTAAAATGATAAACTTGGATTTAGCAAAACATGTGCCATTGGAACACAGGACTGATGATTGCTGATAATGGACCTCTGTCACCTACAATAATCATTTACAGCCTTAACAACTGTATTTCTGATCAATTTGACGTTATTTTAACATAAGAAATTTCGAAGCGACCCCAAACTTTTGAACGGTAGTGTATGTGTGACAATTAAGATGCTTGTCTTATTTATATTTTTGCACAACAGTGGGTAGGGAATCAGTGTTCTGCCCCTTTAAGAATGGCCAGTCTGATATTCCATGCCTGCCTGCTGATTGCTTGTGTGGATAAGGGATTTGTGTTTCAGTCCTCATATTTACTTCTGTGAGGATGGTCTTATGGGAGTCATGGGAAAGGCTACAGTCTCTAGAATTCTAGATATTCACATGTGAATATCATTTACATAAAAAATCTTGTCAGATTATTACCTAGCTGTAGAAATAAATAATTGGAACATAGTGCATAGAAACAACGTATGACTATGAATGGGCGAACAGGTTAAGATTGAATTTAATGACTGAGGGCCAGAGGTTCATCCAATTTGAAACATCAATAATTTATCTTGCATTTCTCTGAAAAATTTGGTTTTTGTTATTATACATAACAATATGGGTATGAGGGAAAGATAAATACTGAAAAATGCTTAACGACCAAATGTCTCCGGCAGATACATGTATATCTTAAAAACTAAATATTTAAAATAATAATGTGGCAGAGTAATTTAGATTAATTTGGGTTTGGCTTATATTGAGATTCATGGCCTTAAAAACTTTGTCTTTCCAGTGTTTCTCCATTCAGTCATCCTCCTTCAGAACCCTCTCGTGCTACTCCAGTGATATAAGCGCCATACAGTAATCCCTTGGGTAACATTGGCAGTGACAGCGGTTTTTCTAAAGTTAAAACTTTGATTAACAGAACGTTCATGTAAGGCACACAGGCATAAACGAATAATGTAATTTAACATGTAATTCACTTTTTTTGATTAACAGGTTAACAGATTAAAAACTCTAACAGGGGACTACTGTACATATTAACAAATACCAAACTGTTTCTAAATAAATAATTAGGAAAAAACTTTGCAGGGAAAAGAATGAAAACAATAAATTGTAAGATTGCAATACAGAACTGTGTATATTTATAATAAAACATCTTTATTTTCTAAATTTATGATTAAACATATTTCTCAATAAACAAACCTATAAAGTTGCAGCTCACTCTCCATGTGGTCCTCTAAAATGTGTGAAGCCCAGCTATGCTGTGTGATGTTCAAAGGCTGTTCTGAGAGACTGCAGGGGCAGGGATGGAGGACGAAGGAAGGAGGATCAATGGGCTGCACCCTGCTGGTCCACAGTCCCAGATCCCGTCTGGATTAGGGTGTGTGGGGAAAACCAGTCCCACAGCTCTTGCGACGCGCTAGCACTCGGCTTCAGGAGATGGGGGAACTCGGCAAAGGATCGCCCTCACAAACGGTCACTCTCCCCATCAAACATTTGTGCACACTGTCATGGATTTATCTGTGCACAAAATTATTACCTTCATTATACCTACCTGTATCTTCTAAATGCATAAAATGATAAATATTACACGGTCGGAAGGTTTCCTGTTTAATTTCTTATGAACATTGGACACCTCACAGAACTGTATCAAGCAGAAGTTGAACATTGGGCAGAAAAGAAAGAGATGTGAAGATGTTTCATCTTCCTCTTTCTCAGTTTTTTCCCCCCCATTACCTTGGTCTTGCCATTTCTTCAGTTGCAGCGATAAAAGCTATCCACATTTATCGTCTGACCAGATCGCAGAACTATTGGCCATTTATTTAGAATCATCAGTGAGTTGGGAGTTCTGCGGGTGATGGACAGGTCAGGGCAACGGTCCCTTATCTGCAGAATAAATCTGCTAATTGTGATCTTTTACTTTTCAGGTGTGCCAAAGAGCCTGCCAGAACAGACCAGAATATGTGGGAGAGACTTGAAGCTGAAGACCAAGTAGTCTAACATCTTGGTATAGTTTAAAAATAAACATATTTTAAGTTTATTAACAACTCCACTCTATCTGTGATACATGGTCACTCCTTCTCAGTTTTCATGTTGTGAGTGAGAAATGTCAGTGGTACTATCAGCAATTAACTAGGTTGTGAGTGAGAAATGTCAATGGTACTATCGGCAATTAACTATGTTGTGAGTGAGAAATGTCAGTAGTGATATCAGCAATGAATTACGCAGCATGCAAAAGAAATGGCTGAAATTAGACATTTGCGTGCAACAGAATTCTGAGCATCATAAATGTAATGACACATATGCAGTGATGGGGTTTTACAAAAGTAATTCTGTCCTTCCCAGAAAGGTCTCGAGACAGCATGGTCTTTTTCAGGAGCAATCTCACATCCTGTGTGAAAGCTGTACATGGCAAAATTGTTTTGTTTCAAAGTGTTAAACTGGAGGAATTAATCGTTAAGATGGCTCTTTCTTAGTTGAATTAATTTCATTATCTAAAGCCCATATTGAGCTGGAGGGTACCAACCAATTTCTGCTCAGCAGAGGTCACCGTGATGAGACACATGCAGCCAGAGGACAAATCCACGAAGAGGGGCTTGGGACCTAGCAAGGGCAGTGAGGCTTATTTGAGCAGTCAATGTGGAATGCACTCTAAAAGGTAAGGGCTGCTATTGGCTGAGCCGAGAAGAGGAGCAGAAGCCAGTAATGGACAGTAAGGGAGACTGAGACAGAGGGAGCCAATCAAGGGGCCTGCAGTGTTCCCACGGAAACAATTGGGCCAATTGATCTCCCGGGCACTGTTTCAGCCAGAGGGAGATCTGAGCCATTGCTTTGGCCATAGTGCCATTACTGGGAGGTTGTACCACATGGGAGTGGTATATTAAGGATGCCACTAAGACCCCTGCAATCCCTCAATTGTCCCAATTTCTAGTCTGATAGATCCCCCCCAAGAGGTTAACAGGCCTTACTAAGTGCTTGGGGAAAAATATATATCTCAATATATTAACAGTTTGTAGTTTGCAGACCACGGCATTTAATCTTTGATCGTAAAAGTGTGGCCTCACCGTGGAGGAAAGGCTGGAAAGTTGTGGATAGATGACCGCAGCAATTGGAAACAAATTTATCGGCCTCTTGCTTTCACTTGGTGTAATCTGGCTGGGCTCCACATATATCATACGGCAGACAGCACCTGCGTCCTTTGAAAACTCTGGGCTTTTATGCTGTAGGGGAGTCATTTATGGCTGCAGGCCCGTAATGGCCATAGTGTGCTCACCGCCATGTGCTTTGAACCGCTGACTGTAATTAATTTTGTAGAACTGTGCCCTAAAAGGAGCTTTATGGATCGTATTCTTTGATTTTAATCATGGATAATATATTGTTCATCAAATGTCACTCAGATATGATCGCTGATCCACCTTTCTTTTGGAAAGTGATAACCCCCGCTCTCCTCCACCATCCGTCTTTAGATCAAGAAACTATATGGCTTGGTATATAGGTTTAGGATGAAACTATGAGTTGACTGGGTTCTGTTTTTTTTAAAATTATCCATAATGGCTGTCCTGTGACCGGTAACAAAGCTAAATTTGACTTCCTTAAGTGTTATTTTAAACTCTTTGACCAAAATCTGGGGCTGCAATTTGAAAGGGATTTTTTCATATAATTTCACCAAAAGATGTCAGTTTTGAACCGAAGCCTCAATCCCCTGTGGGCGTGAAAAAAAAAAAAGTGATGTAACTAGGCGCTCATTCTGAAGTTAGAATTTCAAAGCACTACAGTTTATACAAAAAGATGAAACCCAGGATGATGCCTTCCGTCTTGTCTGTTGTCAGGTTTTAGTGAGGAGACCGAATTGGGGGGGGGGGGGAGGGCGGGAGGTTATTGAGTGACAAGGGATCTATGGCTTTCCTATTTTTATCTGTATCTGGAGATTCCAGGTTTCCCAAGTGAATAAGAACGGAAATCTGTTGTGTCTGCGTGAAATGCTACTGCATAATATATATAAAAATGTACTGATTCGTTTTTGTCCTGGAGAGTCTGGTTTCCATTTCATCAAAACCATTAATTATGAATTTCCATTGCTGTAATTAGCCTAGACAGACACTTGCTGAAGGTAACAATTTGCATTTGCAAAGAAAATGGGAAAGTAAATTCCTTTTAACAATGCATTAAATGGTTGTTCTAAACTCCTACGTCGACAAAACCACTCTACATTGTGGTTTTTTCACACCCGCCCTCATAAATTACATCTTGATTGACAATACTGCATTCAGATCATTTAACCACCGATGCTCTTAACGTTCTAGGGGAACAAAAAACAACAGAGTATAAAAAAAGAAATCGTATTTGGCTGGCCGATCCCCTTTCCTGCATTTCTTCACTGCTACAGTAGCCTGTATGTGTAACCGTTTTTTCAGTTTCTCCTGGTGTCCGAGTCTATTTTATGAAGGCTGAAATCATGTAATGTTAGGTCATTTCTGCTATTCATTCGGTTTCAAACGTGATATTTGTAAGTGCAAACTAGGTATAGATTAAAGCAGGGCTCTTTGGAAAGAATGAGTTTCACACAAGTGGGTTGGGGGGCTGGAACCTTTCATTCTTGATAATATTGATAATAACAATAATAATAATAAAAAAATTTCTCTGACATGACGTGATAGGCACTAAATTGTCAAAACCTACAAAATCCATCAAGAATTTTCAAGGAGTAACAGAGAGGAAAATTTCTAAACCAAGTACTCTCTGTAGTCACTGAACAAATTGATGATTGAGGTTGGACGAGGTTTAAATTGCTACTCAACTGTGTGACGCAGCCAAACGTGACCATGTGAAAGAGAGTAAGCTTTTTTTTGGGTATCACGCTAACAGGACGCTAATATCTGTATGTGAGTGGGGCTTTTCCTGATTACCGTCAGATTATTACTGTCTGTTCGGCTATACAATAAGGAAACATAATTCCGGTTTCACTTACATGGGGTATTAAGAGCTGCCGCCTGGTCTAAGGTATTATCTTTAAAAATATATATATTTTAAAGCGCTAGATCCTACTATTTTAAGACATATCAATATACAGTGTATAGTTGTTTATCTCATCGGTTTAATGAGAATATATCACATTGGACTGTATATAGAACAGTACTATGTGACACTATACGATGTATAATGAATGTATTAGCAGTGTATGTTAGACCTGCTGCAGTGACCTGTATATGCTGGAGAAGGGGGGCAGTGAAACCACAATTGTTCGTGTTATTTTTTTATCCTCGCCGTATTTACCTTCTCTGCACTCCATCTGCATACTTCTAGCACGATCGCTGGGCAAGCATCTTCAATGAGAAGCCTCATCTAAAAAAGGTTATACTTTGTTTTTTTACCTCAGTCCCTATAGAAACGAATCTTATTTGCATGGCAATTGGGGTGGCCAAAAGAGGTGTGCATGCTTTGAATAAAAAAGCATGGTGCATTTTGTGTCGGAGAAACGCCAGAAATACAGGTCTTTTAAAATAAGTCCATATGGTTGAAGATAGGCTTAGAGAACCCCAGACCCCTGACTTTTTTTTTACCACAGCTTACAAAAGTCGCTCTACCGTAGCCTGGAATCGAGCTCAGGTCGTCACAAGCCAGAAACAAGACCGAAGTGACTGTCAGGAGCGAACAAGCTACACACGCAGAACTGCTGCAATGTGTATTGCAGGCTTGGTTTATGTTAAATCCACATCTGAAAGCAAGCTTCTGGTCTTATACTTCAAGTTTGCTTGTGTTGGTTGAAAAAAAAACATTCCGATTCCCTGTGTCTGATCACTCCTTGTCCAGGCCAGAATGTCACAGTGATTTTCAGCATTGTGATACACTCAGTATGTGCTCAGTGTATATATATATATATATATATATATACAAACATATATGTAGGGTATATAAATATATATATAAACCTGCCATTTTCAGTGTTAATTATTTGTTTATGCAGAGGGTTCTCCCTTCTATGCACATTGTTTTTACATTTCAAGAGGTGCACCTTGATCTGCACTCACTCTCTCTCTCACTCACTCTGCTCCCACTTGTTCCCGCCCCCACCTCGCCAATCATGCTGGTTACCATAAATACACGGTAGGCAGCTCTGACGGAGAGCCGCTGTCGCGGCTTTGCCATCAGTGGGGCCGAGCGCCCGTTTCAGCGCAGGCGCGGTTTTGCAGCTCCGGCTCGTTTAGATGCAATGCCAGGCCTGCAGCTTCCCCCATCACATCGCCGCACTTCGCTGACGTGTTCATCGACAACTGGCGGGGCGTGGCAGCTCTGGGAGAGCTCGCATGTCATTGGGTATCACTGCTAATATATCTGGCCCCCACAAAGAGAGGGCTAGCTTAGCTGGAGTTGGGAGCCATTGCATATTGAAATTGGCTTGATATTACTTGCAGGCAATCCATTTAGAAGAATACTCCTGTTTTTTTTATTGTTCTTGACACATTGAATATCAAAGCTTTAGCTTTCTCTGCCAGCATTCCTGTTCTGATTTAAATCAGTATAAAGGAAGTCTACAAATAGGGGGGGGTCTAACAAAATGCAATTTCAATTACACTTTTCAGAACTGCAGAATCCCTCCAAATAGTGATAGTTTTATTACTCATGCTTGGACATTCTAAACAGGTGAAGTAAACAAACAAACAAGCGAAACAGGGAACTGAAATTCAGAAAAGAACAGGCGTAGTGTTGTGTTGTTTTTTGTGCATTGAAGGTGCATAGTCGTGGTTCATTGTAAACCAGCATTTTGTGTACAAAACAGAGAGGAGTAAATTTAGGGGTGGTACATCGCAGGACCAGCTAGAACTTAATTCGAGCCATTGGTGAGCAAGGCCCTGAGAGTACAAATCGTATTACGCCCCTGTGCGTGTTAGCAGTACGTGGATTTGGCCAAATTAATTTGATCCAGCAGGGAGAGGCAAAACATCGCATAAACTGGACAAAATAAACTGCCACTCCTCTGAGTTGCATGATGGAGCAATATTTTTCTCCAGAAGAGGAAATATGAGCCCTGACTACCTCCTCTCTCACCCTGGCTCTCTGAGAGCGTGGAAATTGTTCCAGCTGCCTGTGTCACGTGACTTCAGCGCACTCCAAGAGCCCAGCCGGAATGGGCGCGCGAATGCGTGGAGGGTGCTTTGAAAATGAGCCGTCCTTATGAACAGATACTGAGAAATCCAATTTTTTTTAAACGTAAATATTTGGGGTTTCCTTGTAACTGCACCCGTTCAGCATTTGGCTCCTAAACGGTAACGCCTTTTGCTATGTTTACTGTACCTGCCATGGTTGTAGACATCTGTACTATACGGAGAGCTGCTTGGAAATGTCACTTTCAGAAGGCTAATAAACGTTTTATTTAAAAATCCTTGGCATTTCTAAGTCACCTCAAGGAATCCCACTTCGTCTTCACAAGGGGAAAGCTCATGTGAACCCACTTGATGCAGTAATGATGCAGGTGGGGAATCAGATCAGTTTTGATTGTTTGAGCTCAGTTCTCACTCACCTAGCAGAAGGGTACCTGCATAAGGTACATATATAGAACTCATTCTATAGTTCTATAGTTCTATAGTCGGCTATGGCCAACTTCATCCTACAGCAAAGTCAACAGGAGTTTTTACAAGAACACTGGTAGTTGATGATAATGTAAACATTGAATATGCATAACTTATGTGTTTGGTTAACCTACAGTGGTAAGTGGTTGTACTCAGACTAACATTTCGACTTACGGCCATCTCTCTCGTGCCCGCAATCTGCTATATAATAATGTCTTTCTCTCCATGTCCCCAGAACCCTCATTTCCAACAACAATCTAGGTGAATAATAATGCCGGCGACTGCATGGTTGTAAATCATCCAGGAATTCTGTCATGCGCAGTGACTGTTAACAGCTTTGATTTGTGAAAATTTAACATGTTTGTGTGACACGATCCATGATTTAAATAATAGGTCATAAGATCCCTATGGCACAAACCTGGCCGCGCGGTGTGGAAGATTTGTCATTGGTCCCAAAGGGCGCTTAAACTGTTTTGATCATACGACAATGAGAAGATTAGGCACAGCCTACTCCAAGGACATTGCAAGCCGTCAGCCACATTTAAGATTATACAGTTATGCTCAGACTGAGATCTGCCCTCTGATGTCTGTGTGGTGTCTATCTAGAGACACAGCGGGTGTGTATGAACTTAACTGTGCCACTAAGGGCACTATCAGAGGTTTAAACCACAACTACACCACCACTTGTTTTAATAGAACCAGGGGACTGCTTCCCTTGTCTTCCAACAGCAACACTGAATAACATGTAATTACACAGCTAGAATAGTGAAGTATTTACATAAATCACCAATAGGCAGCTTCTTTGGCTAAACTCACAAAACACTTATAATACTCAATGCCTTTTCTCACACGGATCTATCCCACGAATGGCCAAATATTAACACTCAATACAAGAACCAATATAAAATATATCTAACAAAACAAACAGTAAAACACTAACAGAACAGTAAGATATACATTGCTGGGCATGTCTTAGGCTGCCTAGCCTTTTTACATAAATGTAGTCTTTGCTGTTTTTGGTGTCTTCTGCATTAGTGTGTAAATAGAATAAAAGAAGTTTTAAGATTTCCAAAAATTCATTTTCCAAAACAAGAACAAGGAGTTCTGCAACAGATGGCATGGCCACCACAGAGCTCTGATCTCAACATCATCAAAGCTGTCTGGGATTACCCGGACAGACAGAAGCAAGCGAGACAGCCAGAAGTCTCGAAGTCTCGAAGAACTGTGGAACGTTTTCCAAGATGCCATTTGTCTTATAAAACTGTACGACAGTGTACCTAAGAGAACTGATGCCGTTTTAAAGGCAGTTTTCTGAATTTTTACTGTTTACTGCCCTATTATAGTATTTTATATTTAGAAACTTTTCGTTTCATTATTTTTGATAGCATCTTCCCTTTACAGGTCCCTAAGACTTTTGCACAGTACTGTAAAATAAAGTTTAAAATAAAGTTTATAAAATAAACGGTTCTCACAAACTATAATAGAAAACATTTGACGAATAAAATGTTAACAAACAGCCTTACTGCTTTGGAGAAGATGTGTGACTAAACAAAATGGTAGAACTTCAGTAATATCGCTCATATCGTTTTCTCATCTACTCGGCCTGCACCTTGTATTGACACTAACAGCTGAACAGCAGAATTCTGGCCTCAGAGGTAGCTCAGAGGATAAAAGGTTGTCGCTTGAGCACTGATTGAGCCAGGTCAGCTCCAGCTTGTATCGATTGTGACCGGAGAGGTCTGATAAATTGACAGGGCTTATCTTGCCTCTTCACTCAGGAGTGTCTCCCACCAGCTTCCTGGGTGCCTGCAGGCTTGCAGTACAGGGAGAAGTGCCTCTCCTCCGATCAGTGTGGAACCTCTTAAGTGAGGTGTGTACTGTACTGAGTGGGAAAGGAATGGGTGACTCTAGGGTGACTAGGAATGGAGGAGACTAGTTATACTTCCTCACCCTCCCCCAGCTTGGGTTAATTTAAATTACAAATTAAAAAATAAGGTGTCATAAAACATTGTCCATTCAATATGAACACTAGAAGAGAGATATTAAAAAAAAAAAAAAAAACCAATAAATCAAACCTAGCTAAAAATGAGACGATGACCAGTTTAATCACAAAAAAAAAAAAAAATTGGAACCCCTGGAATTCCTCTGTACCACTGGAACTGTTAATTGAAGAGGTAGGTGCATCAGGTAAATTTTACAGGGGGCCAGTATCCTAATACCTCCTGCACTTGCAACTTACTGAATTAAAAAAAACAAAAAACCCCTATTGACACAAAAATTATTACTATTAAGGCTTCCATGATAGAAAAGTAGAAACAAACAGGTAAAACATCAGGCCTTGCAGAGGTGAAAGCTGGAACTGTAATGTTTGAGAGCAGCTTGGAACACTGATTCAAGCAGATAAATGGTTTCCATGGGAATGGTACCGAGGAGGAAGACGCAATACAGGGAAATGAAGGGAGGCACAGCAAAATTCTGTGTTTAGGAGCGGAAAATGACGCTGACACTTCAATCACTTGGCTTTGTCTTTTTGCTAAATTGTCGAAGAAACGTGAGGGTGAACGTGTATTTTTCCTTTATTACTCTGTCCTTTAGAATCTAACGACCTAGGCACTCAGTAATGAATAGTGGTGTTGTCCAGTCATGTCCTGACAAGGCAGATGTAGTCATTGGAGTTTTTCCTGAGGAGAGGTCAAGAAGGAGACGCTTTCTCTTACACTACACCCAAACAAGGGACAAATTCTTCAAAGTTTATAACTCTGCTCCCACATTTCCCAAATGAGTCAGACCCAGAAAAACTGGTAGGTGTACTGGGGAGGGATGCACAGCCAAAATGGCTGCCGGATTTGCAGAGAGACACACTATAAGTGCTTTCTACATAAGGAGAGGCGCTACAGAGGGAAGTATTCAAGTTTGTATTTGTTATTTAAGTCCTATAATTGAATTATTTTGTATGTTTAACGTTTTATAAATGTTGTTGTTGTAATTATTATCATTATTATTTTGCTTTGTCGTTTTTTATTTATTTATTTGTTTTGATCAACAATCTTTCAACAGGTTTTGACCTCACCACTTAGAGGAAATTCGACCAGCTCATGATCACATCAAGGTTATTTTTGCTAACCAAACCAGGGTGTCGATATGAAACCCCAACCGGCTTTCAGCGACACTAGAGGTCGAATGGAAAGGCAGCAGAACGAGAATAAAGCCCGTCTGTGTTCGTATATGTGCTCTGTCTCCGCATCTTATTTTCTAGCTTCCATATTTATGTTGTTCTATTGTGCTGGTAAGGTTAAGGGCGACTGCATCTTCAGAACATAACAGTTTGTGAAATATTAAACGTGGTAGATTTAAAGAGGATATTAACTAAGGCTATTTTGCGCATATCTGTGTATGTATTTGTTCATATATCTATTTGCATATGTTTCTATTTGAAGGTTTGCTGCCAACGCAGCCTCTGAGTGGGTGAGTATGTGCGCGCGCGAGTGTGCACGTGCTTATCTGATTGACTGAAGCGCACTTAAATAGAGTGAGTGAGGAGAGAGCGGACATAAAGTGTGTGCCGTGCTCGCAGGGCAGCAGGAAGGAGGCTCTTCCTTTTCTTCATATTTTTCCCTCTCATTCGCTTCAACCTTGAGCTGTTGGTGTACCGTTGTCACGGCGATAACGGACTTGTTCGCCTTTGTTGTGGAATGTCTGGTTCCAGGAAAGAGTTTGACGTGAAGCAGATTTTACGAATCCGATGGAGGTGGTTTGGTCACCCCACGTCCCCACCGGCTCACAGCCAGGGTCTGGGTGACTTCTTTAGCGGCAGAAATGCAGGGAGTTCAGAAGACAACCCATCCAATAGCGAGAATGTCAGCAGCACTAGTAACAGTAGCAGCTCCCATACCAGCAACAATAACAGAAAGTTTCTTGGCACGACAAACCGTCCCGTGCCCTATTCGGCCGGGGCTCATGGTTGTGCCCGCTCGTTCAGCCAAGATGACTGCCGACACTCACCATCTCTACCATGGGTCGCCTCATCACATTCCGAAGTACCACTTCTAGAGTTGTCAAACGAGAGCTGTGCGGCGTCCCAGCACCATCATCCGGAGGCAGCCGAAGCCCTGGATAACGGTGGAAGTGAAGAGGAGAACAACAACGTCGAATCAGATTCCAGCTCCTGCAGGTAATCAGTACGATCGGAACAGGGGAGAAAATTCAAAGCAATCCCTAGCCATCTATGAATTAAACATGCTGGTGTTTAGGAAATATTTTATTTATTTATTTCTTTAGCCTATTGAGACGGGGATCTGGGAATTGGGGATGTTCTGTTGTAACTTTTTCTCCTGAATGAAGAGACAGTTTGTATTGCTTAACGTTACTAGTATATTACGGTTGCTTTTTCGCGACGCCGGTGACATAATAACGGAATCTATTGTGTGAACCTGGCTAGAATCTCCTCGAAACATTCTTTTCAAATTCAAAAATGCGTAAGTTTCGGCGCAAACAGAAGTCCTTCGAGCGTGGGGTCCTTTCATTTATATCGTTCTTTAATTGCGCCATGAAAAACGTATCAGTGGAAATGTATGGGGCCTAAGTGTTTTTATGTTGTGTTATCTATTTACCTCTCCTGTACATGTCCCGATATTGATCTAATATAATTTAGTGCTACTGCTCAAAGCACTAGTTTAATAGTAAGGTACCTTCACGTCGTTCATTTTAAGTAATCATACATTCGCCGAATGTTCATACTCGGCCGCTGCCGGTTGTTATGCCGTTACATTCTTAAAATAACGTTACAGTGAAATGAATGAACGATGGATATACTAATACTCCGTCTCATGACGCGAAGGGCAATTGGTGTTACAGAACCTGATCGGTGCCGTCTAGCCTTTCTCCTTTCGCTCAACCCGGTCAATTAGCAATAGTCCACTTTTTTCAGTTTGACTGTACTGAAGAAATTGCGATGCAAAACGATGCCAAAACAAATGCAAAAACACGATGTAAAAACCCCGCGATCTCCTGCCCCGAGTCTGCGTTCGTGGGTGGACGAGGGTGTGTCAGAGGGTTTAAACCTGAGGGGGTGAACATTGTTGTTCACGTAAAGGTCTTTTATTTAGTTTGATGCATAGCTTATACACGTTCAGAGTAAATCAGCTGCATTTTTAAAGAACTGACTAGACCGCACTTGCGTGAATCAATTAAATTAGCTTTTTTTTTTTTTTACATTTCTACTCAAGTGTTGTAGTAAAGCATTCAAATTTATGCTCAGTTAACTAATACCTAATTAGTATTTCTTATCTACAGTACCATAATACTATATACACTTACTATACAAAAACGACACACGCCATGTAATTAATCCAGCCTTGTTTATGTATTTTCCTGATTGTCTGGTGTAATTGTTTAAGCTTTAAGTCGACACTAACTTCAGATGTTAAGTTTAACATTAAACTGATATCCATCACTTTGTGTGTCATGGAATACGTTTCAGACTAACATGGCTAACAAGAGTGTTCAGTTTTAGTTGTTTTGTGTTGTGTGAAGCTGGAACCCTCTTGTTTTCAGGCAGCGGTTGGCTTTAGCGTTCTTCCTGTTTGGAGCTAGCCACTGGTCCCACTGTCCTGATTTTCTCGGTACTGGTTCTGGTGTTTGGCTGGTTTATATATTCACGTAGCTCTTCTTCCGTCCTGACATACCAGTGTAATTGCTTGGTGTTTTGCCTGGTTCTAGAAATATGGGGCGTCCGTCAGTGACGGAGCGTAAATGCATGGATCCACGTGGGTCGGGAATGTGAACCAAAAAGGTTGTGGATGTGACTGCGAGATGATGTAGACCCTCCCTTCACCAGCATTATGTCAGCTCATGACCGGTCTTAATAGGATTGCTTCTGCAGCTGCCATGGTGGTCCGTAAAGGAACGCAAGCAACTGGGAGAACCGAGCTGTCTCTGGTCATCTTACAGCCACTAGCAGGAGTTTGTGGAGTTCGTTTCCCCCACTCTGCAGCATTACATGGATACGCGGGAGAGGTGGAAACGCGAGGCAGGCATGTCCTCCGTCACCGTGGCATTCCTTTCGCCATATCTGCTGAACCTAGTCGTCAACGCTGGCATTCCATCCTGGCCAAGCTCGAAAGCACTGTGCATAGCCAAAGGCGTTCTGTTTTCTCTGCAAGAGCAAGGCGCGTCAGAGTCACCGTAGAGGGGGGCTCATTCGGTCTCAGATGCCCATGTTGGCTGAGATGTAAAAGAGCCAGGCAGTGACAAGCCTTGAGCAGGGCTGTCAGAGCGGGCAAGCACAGTTCCATCAGCCCCTGCTGAAAGACTGAGAGAGGCTGTCATGGAGTGGTTCTCCTCTGTGTGTGAGTCTTCGCCTGGTGCTAAGATACACACAAAGAGCGTTAGATACACACAAAGAGCGTAAGGTACACAAAGCACAAAGAGCGTAAGATACACAAAAGAGCGTTAGATTCACACAAAGAGCGCAAGATACACAAAAGAGTGTAAGGTACACAAAGCACAAAGAGCGTAAGATACACACAAAGAGCGCAAGATACACAAAAGAGTTTAAGGTACACAAAGCACAAAGAGCGTTAGATACACAAAAGGGCATAAGGTACACAAAGCACAAAGAGCGTAAGATACACACAAAGAGCGTAAGATACACACAAAGAGCGTAAGGTACACAAAAGAGCGTAATATACACACAAAGAGCGTTAGATACACAAAAGGGCGTAAGGTACACAAAGCACAAAGAGCGTAAGATACACACAAAGAGCGTAAGATACAGTAGATGTCAGCTCTGCCATGTTGGGCCCAGAGCCTTGCTCTCTGATGTTTTAATTAGGAGGCATCCTCCTCAGATGTTGCAGGGTAGCATTTGGGAGCAATCTCAGCTGAAATGCAATACATTTAACACGTTGTGTCAATATATAAAAAATATTATATACAGTATGATATAATATAAATCGAGAAGAGACGTAGCGCTCACTTCTCAGTTGGAGGCCTGGTTTCTCCAACCCAATCAGCTGCAGAGAGGAGTCTGAGCATCTCTATCTGTGATCGTTTCCAAGCCAGTTGTGGTGGAGAAGCTGTATTGAGGGAGCTATGAAAAAACCCATTTGAGATTTCTTATAATAATACAAGAATTTCTTATAATGGTGCCGTCTGTGTCAGTCATGTGGGTGATTTACGTTTACCATCCCATTATCTTTTGTAATTTCTTAATGTGGGCCGAAACAAGTTTCCTGAAGCGTTAGCGGTTTTCAGTTTCCCTTAATGTCTTAGCGTTCACTTAAATATCCATTATTCAGGGATATGAATCCAACCGTCCATATACTGAAGACCTCCACCTGCATCCCATGACCTGGGTCACCACGTGCAGCCTAAATGAAGTCTGTGAAACTCAGTTTGCCCATAAACACGATCAATATGATTAGTGGTGAAGGCTTGCATTAATGTCTGTGAGTCCTTACTTCACTGCCTTGCACAGCAGGTAATGTGGCATAGATTCTACTGAATGGTGTCAATCAGGGTAGTGCTGACGTCTGACATCGCCTGCCAGTCTCATGTTGCAGAAGGGACCACATTTCGTCAGAGCTCCGTTTCACCAGCAAATAAAAATAAAATCTCACAAATCAAGTTTTGGACCCACCTCCCGTGTACCCCAGCTTACTCCCCTGCTTTCTGTTATTAGTTTATTATTTCATTTCATGGTTGGGTGGTCGGGGAGTAGACAAGGATGGTCACATCTCAGCCACGTGTTAATCCAGGCGGGCCCAGCTGACGGGATCGGCCCAGTGTAGACCGATGATGAACAGCGCTTACTAGGTCGTTAGTGTATTTTTTTGCGGACTGTGACTTCAATCTGTCCGTCCCGTAATTGCCCTTCCAGGCAGCGGATGTAATGTATTCCTTCTCACAAGTCGATGTTCACGGCATCCGCCACGCGCGGCTTGGCTTTAATTCCGGCACGGGCGGCAACAGAATTCCAATGGAGCGCTCACTGAGGAGCTCCGTCTGCCAGCTGGATTGGATTATTTATCTGCCAGGCAGATGTCTGGCAGTCTTACGCCTCATGGAGTCTTCCAGTCAGTCCAGGGTTTGAACCCATGACCACACTAAAAACGCTCTGCCTCTTGAAATGACCCGCGATGCACATTTTGGGCTTTTTTTCCCCCAGAAACAGCCGGCCCATTAATACCGGTCATGTGCCCACTGGGGTACGAGCCACGTGACAATTATTAACGATTAGGAGGAACGTGAAATGCCGGCTTGAGCAGGTCTGAGTCGTTAATGGGAGCTCGTTAACGAGAGACCCATACTGATGACCTTCATCTGGAGAACAGCGTTCAGATTTCAGCAATCAATGAAAGGCATTCAAAATAGAAGAAATTCTGAAAATAATCTGGCTTTTTTTCGGTTATGAGAATGATTCGTGTTTGTAATATACAGATGAAATCACAGGGGAGGCCATTTTTCAGGACCCAAATTTCTGATTATATAGCAACTGAATCTTTTCTGATGTAACCAGCTATATATAATAATTTTTTTAATGGAATTCCACATGCAGTGAGTGGGATAAAACTCTGAAAGGCAATCCAAATTGCTCATTTGCTATTTTATGACTGGCTGTTGTTGCATGCTTAATGTATTTATTTTTATGTTTAGAACAAAATATCATTTTAAAACTATGACATAAAAGTACAGTATATGGTCCTTGTCTGAATAGTAAGTTGTAAATAAATCAAAAATTAACATGGGCTTAAGTTAAGAGCTATAATCTAATCTTCCAAATGCAACATGTCATGGAGTAGCATCTGTGTTTAACACAGAGTGTTTTGTGACTGTGGTCCACGTGACCTCTGGAGCTTGCGTTCCTGTGGGTCCGTGGTTGGACCCTTGCTCAGAGCTCAGAATATGACTGCCAAGCTCCTCAGTCTTTTGAAGTCGATTTGACAGGGCGAGATGAATGGATTCTCTACGGCGGTGGAAAAGTGTGTGTTTTCTGTTGCTGGGTCGTGGCCCCTCTTCCGACCCTGATATTACACGGACCCTCATTCTGCCCAAAAACCCCCAAAAAAGGACTCGCCTTTTAACAAAATAAAAACGGGGGGGCGACATAAGAGGGGTGCTTTTTTTTTTTAGCAGGAAGCTTGGCGGGATGTTTTCCGCGGCCACACAGAGATAATGAGCGCGTGCGATGTCCTTCAGCAGCTTGGGCCTATGCCTCGGCGGTCCCTCGAGGGGGGGCGCTGGCAGCCCCAATTAGCCGGCCCGGGGACGCGGCTCCCACTTCAAAGGGAGGCGCCTCCGGCAGTGTTTAGCATCGCCGCGCCGCAGCTCGCGGAGAGCGGACGGAAGGCGGGGTGTGGGTTGTGGGTGCGGCATAAAAGTCAGGCAGCGGTTGGCTCTGTCCTCCTTGAGAGAGTGAGTGCTGATTGGAGCAGGGCTAGAGGAGATCGCTGCCAAAGGGCCTCGGGGTTTCCTGGGCACTCCCTAAAGATCCGGAGAACCGTTTGCTTCCAGCACTGTGTATTCTGTGAGAGCGTGGAAGAGCAGTACTGCTCATCTTAGGGGGCAAGTGGAGGCAAGACCTATTTATAGTGTACCCCAGCCAGCACCTGTGGTTTCTGATTATCTTGCGTCTCCCTTTCCTCCTCTCAGCCACAATTGCATCCTCTATGATAATTAAAACATTTAATATTCTCTAAAATTGCCCTGCTTTAAGAAAAGAAATACAAGCGATTAATTTCCATTAAATTATAGAGAAATTATTGTCGAAAAAAATATAGATGGAATGTGTACTCTTGGTCCTTTAAAGTGTAAGATGCTCAGAGTTTATCTCTTCTTCGCTGAAAATGGAACAGTTGATGGCAATGCCTGAACCCTGAACCGTGCACACAATCGTTCAATCGCTCGCTTCATGCAAAGCCAATATATTCCAGGCGCTTGAAGGCATGTTTTTAGATCTTATTCAATACCCTCTTCAGTTCCTTTTAAAAGGATATGAGTTGTGGGGGGGCACAAGCCCTTGCTTAGATTAACTCAAGGCACTGATTTACTCGCCGGTAACAGTTGACTTTCTGAGCTTTCTGATCCTCTCTCGCTTGTGAGAGAATTCCTTTCTTGGTTCAGTGAAAATGGCGAACACTGGAGGATGGATTTTGAACTCGGAGATCTTTACTTGTGTAATCTGACAGGAGAAGCATTTTGTCTGCCAGGCAGATATGTTATGAGACACTTTAACATCTTCAGTTTAGCACGATCGTATAGACTTCCACATAAACCGATACGTCTATGCCACTTAGGCCTGCAATCCTGCTAACTCACAGTCCTGCTTCGATGAACCATAACTATACCTATTCATCATGTCTGTGATATACGAGCAACCTATCTAAATCCAGCGTTAAATAATATGAAATATGAAAAAAGGCATGAATCACCTGAATCTAAAAAGTCCTGCACGCTGGGGCATACATACAGCAACAGCAAAACAACTGCTGATGACTGAAACATCGACATTCTGCTGGGGCATACATACAGCAACAATAAAATAACTGCTGATGACTGAAACATCGACATTCTGCTGGGGCATACATACAGCAACAGTAAAATAACTGCTGATGACTGAAACATCGACATTCTGCTGGGGCATACATACAGCAACAGTAAAATAACTGCTGATGACTGAAACATCGACATTCTGCTGGGG
>JAOVYW010073367.1:0-11294 GCA_025775045.1 Hiodon tergisus
CGGCTACGGAGCTCTATGATGAACATTGTGTGGTTTCTTTACATTTCCTTTTGCCAGTTTTAGGACAGTTTCTCTTTGGGTTACGGTTACGGTTAGAAAATGCAAAGTATTAAATGTTGGGTAATAGCATGTTTTAAACATATTTTCACATTTTAAATTTGACTACAGATTTTAGTGCAAAATGCTTACCCATGTTATTTTATTTAATTACAGTATTTTATTTTAGTATTGAGCATTTGGAGTAGGATCGTTGAGTTTGGAGTTAATTCTTTATTAATTACAGTATTTTGTTCAGGGTTGTTTAGTTTGGAGTTAATTCTTTAATTTTCCATGGTCCTCTTGTTCCTTTGAATCTTCCTAGTTAGATATTGGAGTTTTATGAGTTTTATTGATTATTGGTTTTTTTTTCTCTTGCAAATATTGATATTTCTATATTTAAAATACAATAATTAAATTTGTATTTAAAATTAGAAATTTCATACTAATGGCACACAAATTAAACTACAGTACGAACTAAATAATACTTTTATGGTTTTAATCTAAGAGAAACCATATCATTATTTAAATTAGAACACGAATGAATACCATTCTCTGGCCGTATTTCTTATTTATGATGGGGATCATTGTTGAAACCATGACTACACTGTTAGGATATATCATATCTTTGTGTTCTATTGTCATACCTGCGTAGCTCCACTTTGATTCAATTAGTAATATTTACAATGACAGTGAATGAGATATGCATGAGATTGGGCTAATTATTGAGATGGTATTGTGCATGGTATTTGTCTGACCCCTTGTCTTGCATCACTTTACCTTGCAAGACCAAGTATTTAGTAATGTGTGAATAATTGCTCGTTTTGTTCAAATCAAAAGCAAATTGCTCTTATTTACATTTATATATTACTCTTGGTTTGTTAGCTAGAAAGCTAACTAGGGAAATATTTTGGATGGTGGTTTGTAGAAAACCTGTTTTTGTGTTAATATGCATGAATGTAGTACTAACATTTTGTAAATATTATTTTGTAAATAACACCAGCCCTGTGAGTAAATGGTTGCAGGGAACAGATCACTTTGAGGCCTGTCGCGTTCTGATTTCTCCTGACCTTTTACCCCTTGATCAGTCAGTAGTAGCTAAACAGGCCTGCGTTTACTCTTTCGTAAAGCACTAAAGGGGCGTTTTGCCTCCATTGTAAATGTTGGTTGTGTTAGACTTGACAGATGTACTGAATTTGCTGCGGATTTTCGACAGTTAACTCGCGCTGTTGGATTGATCCAGCTCACGGTGAATCGAGATTTTCCGTGGTTACCACATTACATGTTGGGAATTCCACAGAAAGGTTTTTACAATAATGTATGACCCCAAGCTAAAATGCGTAAGATTGTCCAGGCAACGCGGTTTTGGGCGTGATAGCGTGCAGATGTGATGGCTCTGTTGGTCGGTCGCTTTCTAAAAATAATCATTGTTGGATTCTGATATTTCTCTCGAGACATCACGTTGACATTATCGAAACGCAAGTGTGTGTGTGTAACAAGGATAGAAAAACTTTTCTAGCTAGAAAAAATACTTTAGTATGCTTACTTCTTTCAAATGAACTGCTCAATAGTTATGGAAACTGACTGCAGTATAAATCTCACAAGATTCAAATGCAGCGGATGAAGAACCTACAAAAGTTTTTAATGACCGTACCTTCTGATCATTTATGGAGAAAAGTTGAATGAACACCACACTTGTCATAGCTAATGTTAGTCGTGTTGACCCTGTTTGATTTTCTTATTGAAATACTCTGATGTAGCTTTCATGAGTTTGAGGATCAGTCCTGCAGCCGGAGCTGTCCATGGGTGGATGTTCACAGGAGCCTGACGGATCCCCCCACTCTCTGGTTGTGGTGAGGGGTCCTGCAGGGCGGGTGAGTTGTGTGGGTGCGGAAAGGCCTCCTCCTGGCACGGCAGTGATTACACTAAATTAGGGAAATTCTTCTAACGATTGCTTCACGGGGACGGGATGCGATGGGCCTGGGAAAGCTGTGGCATTCAGTGTGTGCTCTGTGGGTTAACTTCATCACTGCAAAGACCACGATATTAATGCTGAGACTGTTTGTGCATATATTACATTTCATTAGTGCTGAAGTGCCACAAGTAATCCCACTTGAGTACAGATGTAATTTTTATGTTCGTTTTACATATCATTTGCATGCATTTAATAGCTGTCAGTTTCCCCAGACCTGCAGGTCTCTCCTGGCTAAGAATGTTTGGATCCGGGCTTTCCTCGCCTCAACCCCTGAACTCCTCCAACGCCACACACACACACAAACACACACACACACACACGCGCGTTCACACGCATGCACACACACACACACACACACACACACGTGCACACACCCTACACACACACACGCACACACACACACACACGCGCGCATTCACACGCATGCACACACACACACGCGCGTTCACACGCATGCACACACACACACTGCACACATGCGCACACACACACACTGCACACACGCACACATGCACACAATAGACACACACTACACACACACAAACACACACGCACACACACGCGCGCACACACACACACACACGTGCACACACACTGCACACACGCACACATGCACACAATAGACACATACTACACACACACAAACACACACGCACACACACGCACACACACACACACACTCACTACACATACACGAACAGAGTACACACACACACACACACACACTGCACACATGCACACACGCGCACACACGCACACATACACACACACAGGCACACACGTGCACACACCCTACACACACACACGCACACACACACACACACACATGCACACACACATGCACACTACACACACACACACAGAGGCACACATGCGCGCACACACACACTACACATACACACACTGCACACACACGCACACACGTGCACACACCCTACACACACACGCACTCGCACACACACGCACACGCACACACACAGGCACACGCACATCCACACGCACACACACACACTACACACACGCACGCACATCCACACGCACACACACACGCACACACACACACACTACACACACGCACGCACATCCACATCCACACACACACACACAAACTCATTGAATTTACTAGGAAGAGACCCCAACAGGTATCTGTCGGGCCCCCTGCCTCTCAGACCACCTACTGGTACTCATCAGCATGGCCTTACTGGTTTTTAGCAGACTTTGTCTGACCGGGCCATGTCCAAGAGCTACTGAGCTGCCTTCAGTCAGAGTCTCTGAGCAGGGATACAAATTGTGAAGGTAGGGGGGAATCCAGGGGGCCAAACTGTCGTCTGTAGTTTTGGGAGTCCCAATGGGCCCTCCCACACAAGAAGGATCTGTAGAATGTGGCAGGCAGATTCATAGGTCTTTTTACACTTACATAAACGCATCCTTTATTTGGCATTGAATCTCTATAAGTCGAGCAAATTGACATAATTTCTCATTAGTGTATTAGTGCTACAGAATATGTATGTAACTTCTTGGCTTTTACACTTTTATTTTCTTTACCTGACTGTTATGATTATATATAATTTGGCGTGGAGAAAAGAGCACACTGTAAAGTCTCTGTCCTATTATTTGATCATTTGAGTAGATAGTGAATGGTAGTCGTTGTTTGATCGCTGAGTCGTATCCTGTTTTTATGTGCTTATGAACGGTGTTAGGTTATCCCCTCCCACGGTGAGGTCCCCCTTTTTCAGATATCATTAGACTCAGTGTTTTTCACATCACAAGCCATATTAGATTCATTCAGATTCCCGTAATCATTCCTGGCCGTCTATATTTAATGCGAATCCATATCAAAGAGATGTAAAAATAGGAAGAAGTGGAGGGTAGTAGCAGAGGCTATTGGCTACAGTAAGTGTCATTATCAGCATAAAGAAAGGCAACTGGACAGACTTGCGTCCAAATTTAATTTAATTATAATTATAATAATCGCAATATAGGGTTTTTTCTGTTACCAATTTTAAGGCATGCTATTGTTTCCATAGCGATAAACACTTAACACTATAACACTTAACGTATATATACGTGGTTTTTTTTGTCTGTGCATCAAAACCATTTCTGTACATTTGGCTGTGGTACAAATAATAAATTAAATGTGAAGTAAGATGTATTTTACTATTTCTGTCTTACTTTAATCTAGCAAAATCGATTCCTCCAAAGGACAGTTAATTCTTGTTATTTTATAGTATTGATATTTGAGATGTCTCAAAGGGGATAGAACTATTTTTCTCATGGTTTAGAAAATAGAGAGGTTGAAGTGGATTATAATTTAGGTTTTATAATAAATATATAAATTTAATATATGTCACTTCTTGAGCTAAGTTATCTGAAACATTCAGAGTTCGGCTATAAATTTGTATTAGCGGCATTTTAACAAGGTATTTAATAAATGACTTTTTTCTGGTTGTAGTTTTGCGTGTGTGTGGCTGTGTATGTAGCTGAGTGTTTTTTATAGACCCTTTGTGTAGGACGAATTCAAAACCATCACCTGAAATTAAGACTAAAGTCAAATAAAGTGAAAATCAGGCCCCTTTTGCTCCTCAGAAAAGGCCTATCGTACAATGGCGTGGACGGGCGATTGTGAGCCCCTAAACAGTTACACAATGTCGCTCGTTGACCACATGTGTCAATAACCTTGCACACAAAACATCAGTAGTCTTATGTAAGAAAACAATTGTACTTTGTAGATTTGGTACTGGGATGTATAAATTGCGATTAAAACATAGCGATGTTTAGCGCAAATTTCACTATCGCACGCACAGGTTTTGGTTATGGCCAGGTAATTAAATGTGCTTTTTCTAAAAGCCTTGTTAGCCGGCTGTTGTGTTCCTATCATGTCCTGAACGCACTGGGTTCTGGGTGTAAATTCCTATAAAATATAAATGCAATGCTTCCTGTAATTAAAGGAACAATTGTGTCTGTTCCAGGGCCGTGTTGTAATTTAGCATCATCAGGAGAGACCAGAGACAGCCGAGCGTTTCTGACAGCCTTATTTTCACTAGAATCAGGCCACCAATACTCTCTACTCCTGACCACGTTAGGACACTCTCTCTCTCTCACATACACACACACACACACACACACACACAGACACAGACACCCGCACACACACACGCACACACACACACACAAAGCAGAACCCAACCCACCCATCTCCCACCACACCCCCACTGCAGATTTTGCAGATTTCCGTAGGGTTTCCACATATCCATCTAACTGCATCTGCCTCCCATGTAACTCCATCCCTCTGTCTTCCTCCCCACCTAATCTGCATGTCCCCTAATAGCAGGCTTTCCCGTCACCAGCGAGACGGTAATGCGCCCCAGTCGCTGTTATGATGTGAAATGACCCTATTGATTTCTTATCCTGCTGACAATGGAGGAGGCCACAGCCACTTATTACTGTTAATGAGGTGTGGGGTCCTCTGAGTGTCTGTTCTGCATAATAACACTGTTACCTGCTTATTCCGGTTACAGCTTTTCCTTCCCAGAACATGCGTGATGTCTGCTCACACATCGCACACACCCCACTATCAGATTAGGCAGTGTATACACGGTGGGCCATTGTGCATGGCAACAGCTCTATGTTTTTACAGTGGGGCATTTACAACTTGTGTCATTCGACCGTTGCTGTATCTGCTTGTGTGATATTCTTCAGGGACCGTCAAACCCTGAACATGTCGTGTGAGTTTAATTGATAGATCACATGCCAGTCAACCTTTGAACTTCAGCATGAGATTATGTGGCATATTGGATTGGTAGAGGCAGATGCCTCAACTCAAAATTATACCTTTGATAAATGGTTTATGTGGGCGAATTTAAACTGTGATACTTAGTTATACCGTGGTATCTGATAACTTGTTTTCATTAAAACGTCTGAAAGATAGCATTTGTTCTCATCAGGGTCTTCCATATAAACGGAACCATATGTACTGATTCAGATTTAGTTTTCTGGGTTGTTTTTACATTTTACAGGAACACAAAGGACAGCGGAGTTGTATAAAGTTGTATAAGTTATATAAAAATAAATAAATAAAATTTGTATCCCTTGCATACTGTAAGAAAACCAAACTGAACATAAGTAAATGTAACACAATATTAACTCTGAGCTTTAGATGCACAAGCATTTAGGAGCATTTAACAAAGTGTGCACACCTTCCAATAATATCTGCTAGCTTTATGTATTCAATTTAAAGGGATACCAGTTTTGGAAAGTTTAGTTAATGGGTTTCGGGTTCTCCAAATGGCTCGCAGTTTTGAAATGGTGTAGGCATGCTATAAAACCGATGACCAGGGAACACCAAACGGCTCACACTTTTGAAATTATGTAGGCATGCTATAAAACAGATGTTAAACGGAGCGCTAGGTCGTTTGTCTGTGCGTTTACCAGTTCTTATGATAAGTGAGAAAGCATAAAGAGGCGCAAGGCATTGGACTACAGGTGAGCTTACTCTTTGATGAGCAGCCTCCATAGATCTTAGGCTGTTGTTCCCTGTGCTGATGCCCTCTAACCAGACCAAACCAATATGGAGTATCTACAACAGAATGCATATGGCTGTGTAGCTGTAATACACATACACAGACCACAGCCAGAACATTTCCTGTCATTTTCTCTCCAAATTCTCCACAAACAAGGGCCAGATGTGAAGGGCTTGGAATCAGTCTTCTTTCTCAGGACAGCAGAGAAAATGCGACACGCTTCTTCTCGTCTTCCCGTCCTCTTCGTGCTACGGCCTCCATCCGCCTCATTTGTTGATAATGTGCTGTGGAGGTGTGTGGGGGACACAACCTCTCAAGCACCTAGTGCTCCTAATTTGACACAATGCCAGCAGAGAGCCGATTCTATCAGACCACTTCAGCCCGGTCGACGCACACTCTAATCACTGAATCCCTTTTTCTGTGCAGAAATGCTCCAGATGGGAAGGGCTTGCATGTTCTTTTAGGAAGCTTTGGAAGACGGCAATAATATGTTTTGGGGATTTTTTCTGAAGCCAGGGAACACTGAGGGGAACAGTTTTCCCATGTCTGTGATGTGATGTGAAGTTTGCCATGAGCGTTTAATTTATTTTTTCTGAAAAATCAGCAATGAATTGCTCAAAATAATTCAATCAGTTGTCTACACTCTATATAAAAAACCTCACAAAGTTCTCTTCCTTTCTGTGAATTGATGTGTTTTAGAAATAAGAATTTAAATATATTTAATATTTAATATAAAACAGTTTATTTTATTTTGTCAGAAAGGTCAGAAAAGTCATAACTGGTTGAGTAACAATATTATTACAAATTATTCTGTTTGGTAAATTATTTATTCTCTAAATCTCATTATAATTATTAAGTTACATTTATGTATTTCTTATACATTGTGCATTAACAACAACAAAAGCTCTCTTTCTTAAACTCTTTAAATCTTAATACAAGCAGATCCAGTAGATTACTAGAGTACTATTTCAATTTGATTAATTAATTGCCATCTTTCAAATACATGATTTTATTTGAATCTTATTGATATCCTGCCTGTTTATCAGTTTTTTTCCTTATTGAATCTACGATAGGCTGACGCAAGATGAACAAAAGACATATTTTGGGAATTAAATTGGCTGGCAGATGGAAAAAGCTCTATGGGAAGGGTCAATATTTACATTTGTCCACCTATACATTTATTGACCTAATATTTTCAATTAGTCTAATTTAAAGTTTAATCCCCTCATAGATTTATTGATTCAAAGGAAGATTTGATCCTTCTAATGATTGTTTTTCTCAGTCTTTTAGACGTACACACCTATTTGATGAATGTATTCTTTATGATTTTTACATGTAAACGGGTGGAAAAAAACAGTGCCAATATTTAGCTAATGTCATTTACATTGAAGTGAAGTGAAAATTAGCTGGAAATTTCTGAAATGTGTATTTCATGCATGCCGCCTAAAAAAGCTAAATCCTGAGAAATCTTTAAGTTTACAATACTACAATAAGCCGGGGAGGTTTAAATAGATAGACCCTATTGGGGAAAGTGTAATGCAATGCATTATTCTAAGCTCTGTTGTAGGAATACGCTTTATGCATCCAAATTAACGAATTTGCTCTGCATGCTATGAATTAGAAGCCATGTTTCATATAGATTAACTACAAAGACAACATGTTCAAATATGCAAGCCTAATGAAGTTCATTAAAAACGGTATATCTTTGTAAAAACTACAAATAGGCCACTTAGACAAGCTATCCTTGCTTCATAAGTGGTACTTAAATAGGCAATTTTCAATGAGGCATTTGCTTCACACATAAGCACATTAACATATGTGAACCAGTGATTATTATCCTTCTGTTATCGCTAAATTGTAGCCTGGCAACCGAAAGGTTAGTTAAAGGGAAGGCACTGTGCATGTAGATGGAGTAGCTGACGGAACAGACGGCGCGGTTAGACTCGTCCTAGCTGAACCATTAGTCGAGTACGTCTGGGTTTACGGCGCCTCCCGCCCGGTCTCCAAGTGCATCGGAGTGGAGGAGCGATCATCTAGCCCTGTCTCCTTAGCCGTCCTTCAGAGGACGACTTGTCACCAGTCGTCAAACAGGACGAGTGGCTCTGTGGTCTCAGAACATCTGGCATCCTGTCACAGGGAGATTGGGGTCTTGTCATTAATTGTGATGAAATTATTTAAGCCATCAGGAATAAATGAGGCTGTTAAGATGAGCTCGAAGTCCATGTCTACTGCGTGCCGGTGTGTGTGTTTGTGTGTCTGTGTGTGTCTGCGTGTGTGTGTGTATGTGCGTGTGTGTCTGTGTGTGTTTGTCTGTGTGTCTGTGTATGTGTGTTTGCGTGTCTGTGTGTGTGTGTGTGTGTGTGTGTACGTGTATCTGAATGTGTGTGTATCTGTGTATGTATGTGTGTCTGTGTACGTGTGTGTGTGTGTGTGTCTCTCTCTCTGTGTATATGTGTCTGTGTGTGTGCGCGCGCCTGTGTGTGTGTGTGTGTGTGTGTGTGTGTGTGTGTGTCTGTAAATGTATGTGTGTGTGTGTCTGAATGTGTGTGTGTGTCGGTGCATGTGTGTGTGTGTGTGTGTGTGTGTGTCTGTATATGTGTGTGTGTGTGTGTGTGTGTGCGTATGTTTGTGTGTGGGAAGAAGAAACTATGTCGAATATTTTAAGACTTTCACAGTAACGAAGCATTGCAGTATTGTCAATGGCTTGTTATCCTATGAATGCTGGGAAGCGACAGCTGCTGTTGCACACTTGAAGACTGGAATATCTAAGATGTCCAGACTGGAAATATAAAGTCACCAAATATTTTTCCCACTCATTTCTCACACTGAGAATCAAGATCCTTGCTCTGAAGCTGAGAAGTGTTATAATTACAGATTTCGACATGACATATTCTGAGAATTCTCTGTCCGAGCTGCTTAACGATAGAGCAATGTCCTTAGTGTACCTCTATGTTTTTCTAAAGGAAAACCATCCACATCAGCAAATCCATATTGTGCCTTTATGCCTTTTCAGCTACTGCTACCTGTGTTCAGACTCTGGTGGGGAACCGTATGTCATGTTTCAGCTCCCATCCGTGTTTAGCAACTGCGGTAGAATTGTCCCAGGTCTCCCTCGATGTGTCATACGTACCTCGGTGAATCTGAAAAGGTTTTTTTTTTTTTTTTTTAACGAACGTTTCAAAATCTAATTCGATAAAGTGGCTGAAGTGCTTTCTTTTCTCGACTAAACTAAAGTCACTCAAAGTATTTACACAGGACCTGAATGTTTACAGAGGGAATCTTTTATCGCGTTCTCACTGTCTGAAGGACCGAAGCTTCTTTTGAAAGAAGATTACTGTAGCTTCTTTTGAAAGAAGATTACTGTAGCTATAGGCACAGCCTTTTGTAATGTCGGACAGATTCTTAAGGAATGTAAGAGGCAAATATGAAAGCTGTGTGGAGATAGCATAAAATAGCATAAACTTTGCTTCCAAAATCCCCGGTATTTCAATGTATGCCTTCACCCCCAGTGCACCTTGGGAACTGAAGTGCTTACAAGGAATACATACGGCCAGGGAAATAGTTGACTAGAGAAGAAGAATGATTCCCATGGCCCTGCTCTCCCTCTCTGTATATCCTTTTTTGGCTTGGCATATTTCCTGTTGTTGTGTAATTAATATCCTTTTTACATACTTTCTGTGTCCCTTCTGACAGACTCCTGCTGCTAATATCAGAAGAGGTGTTCTCACTTTTCCCCCTGGTGGGTGGCATGGGTGAAAAGCAGCATGCAAAAAAAATACAGGCACGCATGCCACACATGCACACACATGCACAAATGCACAAAATACAGGCACGCACGCCACACGTGCACACACATGCACAAATGCACAAAATACAGGCACGCACGCCACACGTGCATAAATGAACAAAATACAGGCACGCACGCCACACATGCACAAATGCACAAACTACAGGCACACGCCACACGTCCACACACATGCACAAATGCACAAAAAATACAAGCACGCACGCCACACGTGTACACACATGCACAAATGCACAAAATACAGGCACGCACACCACACATGCACAAATGCACAAAAAATACAGGCACGCACGCCATACGTGCACACATATGCACAAATGCACAAAATACAGGCACGCACGCCACACATGCACAAATGCACAAAAAATACAGGCACGCACGCCACACGTGCACACATATGCACAAATGCACAAAATACAGGCATACACGCCACATGCGCTCACACATGCACAAATGCATAAAATACAGGCACGCACGCCACACACATGCACAAATGCACAAAATACAGGCACGCACACCACAAGCGCACACACATGCACAAATGCACAAAATACAGGCACGCACACCACACATGCACAAATGCACAAAATACAGGCACGCACGCCACACGTGCACACATATGCACAAATGCACAAAATACAGGCACGCACTCCACACGTGCACACACATGGACAAATGCACAAAATACAGGCATGCACGCCACAGGCGCACACACATGCACAAATGGACAAAATACAGGCATACACGCCACATGTGCTCACACATGAACAAATGCACAAATGCACAAAATACAGGCACACATGCCACACATGCACACACATGCACAAATGCACAAAAAATACAGGCACGCACGCCACACGTGCACACACATGCACAAATGCACAAAATACAGGCATACACGCCACATGTGCTCACACATGAACAAATGCACAAATGCACAAAATACAGGCACACATGC
>JAOVYW010073368.1:0-20150 GCA_025775045.1 Hiodon tergisus
CTTACAGTTGATCGTGGAATATCTAGGAGGGAAGAAATTTCACAAACTGACTTGTTGCAATGGTGGCATCCTATTACCACGCTTGAATTCAGTGAGCTCTAAACCCTTGAAGAAAAGGCGGGCACATATCACTCCTGGGAAATGGTATCATACAAGAAATACTGAATAACATAACTAGTTTAGGCAATATAAACTTTGAATGGTGATCAGTGAGAAAAATCATGCAATAACAGCTGCCAAACAAGTATGTTTTAAGTCTAGATTGGAAAAATTTTGGCAGCTGATTCCACAATTTTTATTACTTTTGTATTTAAATGCTATACCGTAAAATAACTAGCTCCTTGTGAAAAAAGTACTTGCTAAGGTATCAACTGGTCTTGTAGATAGCCATTAATGGCTTTAGGAGTAACACCTTGAAATGCGTAAGGTTTTTTATTGGTTTTTGTAAGGATCCTCACTGCAGAATTTAGCACAAACTAAAAGTAACCTAATGGGTAGCCTATTTATAAGTTTGCAACAATTAATTAAACAATGCAGTTCCATTCTTGATTCATTATATGATTGTATGCATTTTTTAGCATCCTTTAGTCTTTAGTTGGGTTTTAATTTAGCTATATTTCTATAATGGTATAAGGCCACCCTGTTGATATGTTAATATGTGCCTCAAAGGATAATTCAGAGTCAACTCCAAGGTTTTTTAATAACTTTGGATTTTAGGATAAAGTCTGTCCTTAGCAGACTGAGGGTCTTAGAACAATTTGTTTTTAATTAAACTGAAGAGAAGAAAGTTTGTAGTTATCTCTGTCTTTATGTCCTCGAGACATGCTTTTGTTTGTAGTCCTGTGATGTTTCACCTGCTCTTATCGACATTAAAGCCACTGATCAGTAAAATAGTAGTGGAAATGTACTACATGATTGTGAATAACTTCTCCACTAGGCAACATTTAGATTGTAAATAGGATTTGACATTTGATATGAGGCCGTGTAATTAATGACAAATTGGTGATGGTCTGCATCAGGAGGTGGCCAACGCTGTTGCTTGAGAGTTGCAGTGTCTGCAAGTTTTTGTGCTCCCTCTCAATTGGCTTCTGGGAAAATTGAGAGACATGGCGGAATAAAAAACCTCAAACACTTTGGCTCTAAAAGACCGGGGTTTATTTAATACAATTTTAAGATCGGTAGTAGCAGGACTGATGCTTACCTGCGGTCATGGGACAAATTAATATAACTCAAAACTTTCACTAGGCAACTAATAGTGCATACATTTTATTGGATTTAAGGAATTCCATGAGTTGTTGTGCTAAGGTTTTCTCTAAAACTTTAACTAGAAGTGGGAAATTTGATATGGTCCAATAATTTCTTAAAATATTTGGATCCAGTTTAGGATTCTTTTGCAGGTAACAAGACTGGTTATCAAATAATCAACTAGTAATGATTGTAAGCATGGCTATGTTTAATACATACAAGGTCTTTGGCAATGCTAAGTTGTGTCCTCTTTGTTGACCTACCCAGTTCCTATCTGTTGTTCTGTCCTACAGTCGTCTTCTGATGCTGTGCAGGGTTTCGCGGTTCCAACACCCAAAGTGCCCCTCTTGCCTCCTTGCAACATCCAGAATACAAATGGCAAAGGTAAAGCACTTCCCCCTGAGCCATCCGTTGGCTAATGTAAAATCTTCCCCCCCCTCCCCCTGAGCCACCCACTTACCAAGGTAAAGCCCCACTTCCTTTCACTTCAGAGCCACTTATTTGTTGTTTCGGCAGCCAGCTTTTTTGTTCTGGAGCAAAGTCAGCGGCGCATTGTGATATCTATTGTGTTGCCTTTTCTGTGCAACAATCATTTGGTGGTGTTTTCATTTGTACTGCTCTGCATGTTTAATAAAATGTTACACCGATCAATTTTTGTTAAATAAAATTACAAAAACAAATTAATTCATAAGTAAAAAAAATAATAATTTAATATTAAAATGTATATATTTTGGGTTGCAGTGTAGAACGCCACAAACATATCGCTTTTAAAAAAAGTTTATGTTTCAATAAGCTCTCCGGTCTCATGCATTTCACTGCCTTCTTTTCTGTCTTTTCAGTAAACAGTGAGACACCTTCCAACAGAGAATCTATGGCTGTTTTAGACCCACTGGAAGGCGAAATATTTATTCCACCACCCCCCTCCAGTGCTCCCCCGCCACCTCCACCACAGTTCATTCCGCCCCCGCCAGATTTTGCCACTGATCCAGAATCTACACTTCTGGCCTACTTGCAGCCTCCATCAATGCCCCCACCGAAGCCTCCTTTGAAGATCCCCAGTCAGGAACCCGACCTTGCCCTGGCTATGGTGCCACCGAAGCCCCCCTCTGACCAATACAGTGCCAAATTCTCAGAGCCCCTTTTCCCCTCTCTGTCTAATGGTTTTCCAGAGCCTCCTAAATTTGCTCCTCCCCAACTCCCCATACCTGTGCCTGTAGAGCCTCCCCAGATTGTGTTTCCCAAGGCCCACAAGGTTCCTCCTCCAAAGCCAGTGAGGTTTTCCTCCATCCCCAACCTGGATCAACAACCATCCATTCCAACTCAACCTCCCCCTACTCAAGTTCCTGCACCCTCCAGCTTCAACCCGGAGAACACAAAGCTTTACAGCGTAACCAAAAATTCCAACCTGAATGGGCAGGCAGATCAAGAGACAAAGTCTGAATCCATATTACAGAACTCTTCCACTGATCATGTTTTGAACCAGGTCAGTGGAAAAGCTCCTTCAGGTCTGACTGACATTTCAACCAAGCCCCAAGTGGCCCCTGTGAAGCCTGCTCGAAGGAATAGCTCAGGCATCCAGTTGGAGAAGGACCTACATGATTTAAAAGATAACTCCCAGTACACTCTCACCAGCAAGGAAAACAAGATTCAGAGGGACGATGCTGTAAATTCTACATCACTATTGACTCCTAACAATCCTCTAAATGGTCCCGCTGCCCAAGCAGCCTTGGCTAATCTTGAGAAGGCACCCTCAGCCTTAGGGAGCCTAGAGACAAGCAACATCCAGCTGCCAGTTGGATCACCAGGCAGAAATCCCAAGTACATCCCTTATGCCAGCCATAGACTTAATGAGAATTTAGGTAAGAGGGAGAGCTCTCCATCCCCAATGGCTCTCCTGTTAGCTGCTAAAGAGCGAGAGAAGAACAGGTATTCTTTGACCAGGGATAGTAGTTCCAGTGAGCCTTCCTATGCAAGCATCCACCAAAGTGAACTCAAGCCAAACTCTTTCACAGTCACCCCCAAGTGTGCTTCAACTAATTCATCTCTAATTAGACAAGAAAGATCCGACATAGAACTCCCTTCATCAACAAGGGTGAATATTCAGCCTTATGGAACTTCCCACTGCCCAGTGTTGCCAGAGGGGAAGCTAGTTTCCTCAAACCCAGAACTGAGTGCCACACCATCTGAAAACTCCACCACACAGCTTCTAGACCGGAGCAAAATGCACACCATTTCCAGCCTGCCTTCAAGCTCACTCAAGAATGAGGAGAATGGTGAAGATCTGTGCATTCCCCTCCTTCCGCCCCCTCCAGAATTCGCTAACTCCAATGAAGTTGAAGTTAGCGAAGAGGGAGAGAGTAATCAAGTCAGCTTAGAGCGCCCCCCTAGCTTGCCCCCCCCTGACCCTCCATCACAGAAGATTAGTCTACCACCTGCCCTGCCCGCTTTGATACTGAGCAAGGCTCCTGCCCCTCCACCGAAACCGAAACTCAAACTTGGAATATCGCAGAGCGCTCACAAAGTCACGCCCTTGAATGATCAAATGCTATCCAAGGCTAATCTCAAGCCTGCGCCAACCCCTAACCTGGCAGGGCCCCCTCTCTCTGACAGGCATGCAACTCTCCTGAGCATCTTGCAGAAGAAGATGCTCGAAGTGGACCAGAAACACTCATTTCCAGAGATAAATACCAGCAACGATGACTGGGACACACCCATGTCAGATGAGCAGAGTGGGATTCCTTTCCCTAAAAAACAGAGCCTATCCTCCCAGATCCAAAACCGGACCCCTGGCAAGATGCAGATTCAAACTCGGGCTCAGACTGAAACCCAGGCCCAAATGCCAACCATGGACATGAGTGCACTAGGAATCCAAGTAGCTAAAAGAGCTCAAGATTTTTCCACATCGACTAAATTTGACACCAGGTATTGGGATCACTTTTCCTCAAAGTGACCTTAGTAATTAATATTATATGGCCAGTTTGTTCTGTAGCCACAATTAAGCAATATATTACAAATACTTTCCAGTAGATATCATGCATTTCATGTGTTAACATGAATTTATATTAAAGTTTCATTTACATTTACAGTTTAACTTATTTAGAAGATGGATTTATACTACATCAGTTCCCAATCAATAGCTTTAAATAATTTTCCTTTGGTTTTCTTCTCTAGCAATGGGCCACATTCCAAACAGCCTTGTGGCATGACGTTCACCGTGCGGCCTGGAAGCAAACAACCAATCACCCTCGTCAGCAAAGATAACTGTTCCTGAGAATCCAGAGACATTCCCGACATTCCATGCGATTCATTAAAACAGATTTCTGTGCTTTCTCTACAATGCAAACAAGTGCAATCATCAAATATAAGAACTTAACATACTTGCAACAATGATATTTTTTACATCTTCTTTGAGAAAATATTACCAAAATCTCTTAACTGTATAACTCATGGATGAGGTCATACTTCTTCTAAGAAAAATAAATTGTGTTTAACTTGAGAAGATTCTTTGTGTAGTACATATCAAGTTGCAATGCCTTTGGATTATGTCTTGTTGGTTTTCAAAGTAGAAAAAACCTTGACTATCACAAATCTGTATTTAGATATGTTTTATCACAAATAAATTAGAAATGTGTGTGGATGACAAGTAAAGGAAAAAGATGCCAGATTAAATTAAATAAATTTGCTAATGGAACTCAGGAAAAGTAAGTTTTAATGTGGAGTTTTGAATTTTGTGCAAATTGAATGGCTTACAGTGACCATGTAAAATAAAATAATCTATATTAATTTGTATTATATTCAAGTAATACATTATAATATATATATATAAAATAAAGTATTTTCAGAACTAAAACTAATTGCAGAAGTTCAGTATGCCAGAAATGGGTCCTTAACTCATTAAATACTTCATACAAGGAGCTATGTTGACTAAACTGAGCAAAAAGTACCTCTGTATCCTGGCTTCCAGTGAATGTTCCAGAATATTTAGCACTCCAGCGAACCTTATCACAAGCCTGCTTGACCTTAAACATAAACAACCTGAGACTTACTGGACCGTACACACATATACTCGAAGACACTAACCTGGCCTAGTTGGATCAAACAGTTACTTTCCATTTCAGCGAACCCTAAAGTAGCTAAAGCTATTAACCTTGATTCTGTCCCTTTAACTTTACAGTGCTTAGGAGATGTTCCACCAGTCATGCAGAATCACGTCTTCAAGTGGCCATCTGTTTGCTCTTCAAGATTGAATAAGACAAATACAATTGAACCTCATATTTACTCAACAAAGAAGCCTAGTTTGGCTCGCCTGTTATTTTACATGTTGGTCCTACAAGTTTTGATGGGAAATACAGGGGATTGAATGCAAAGACACAACTATTTGCAGGTTGTACAATAGATGGAGTATAACTATATGTCAGCTACTCCCGCTACTTCTTTGAAAAAACAATGCTGTGGTATTTTTATAAACTTTGAACACAATTTTGGCGATGCCGAAGTCCAAGTGTGGTTACCCGGCCGAATCTGAGCAACAATTAAAATTTTATTATGGACTTGTTAGTTGTCCGTTTGAAACCTTGCATATTTATTTTGTTATTATTACGGTAACTATTTTGGGGGGGCTTATATTGTGTGCTACCAGGAAATGTTTTCTGGAAAGACTAATTTTGTTTTGCCATATTTTAGTGCTGATGTGGTGGCAAGCTTCATTCAGATAAACTAGACTATTTAAGCAAAGGTTCTGACTGAGAGTAGTGCATGGAGGCAAGGATGTGATCCCAGCGGGATGTGACCCTGGCTAAGCAAACCAGAGTCAGAAGGTTTTAATACCCAACTGGGGTGCTCGTTTTCTTAAAACTTCCATCCCAGTTACTCTTGGATAGTAAATTTCTTAATTCATAATAAATTGCTTAGCTCAGGTCTGTCATTTTCTTACCATAGCATTGTTATCCCCAGTGGTTTTATTTACACAAATAAGGAGATTTGGATGCTTACTGAGATTTGACATTTTATCTGGGAAGATCATCTGTCTTGGAAACAGATCCCCAAAATTATTGATAACCGGGGTTCGTACTGAATCTGGTTCAATCTCGTCTGATCAATGTCTGATCAGTTAAAAAAATTTTTTTTTTACTCCAATTCATACAAGAAGTGAATTATATACATACAATTGCTAAGTTTTGATATTCCATCTATAACCCCACTATTAAAAATGTTGAGAAATCTTTAGACATTACAGACATATCAGATGCCATAAAAGCAATGCAGAATGAGAGCACTGATAATCCTGTTGGCTTCCCAGTAGACTTAAAAAAAAAGATTATATGCATTTCCAGAATCTTTTAAATCGGAGTCACTTCTCCCAAATTCTCTATCATACACCTCCTATAAAGTCCATTTCATAGAGTTGGCAGGAAAGAAAAAAAAATAGAACAGAAGTCTACTTGTCACTACTCATCTTTGCCACATACTCTGGACCAACCAAAGAAGCCATCTGCTTAGAAGCAGAATTTCGTACACCATTACCACTGGGAAACAGTATGGACACTTATTGTATTTTATATGGTATTTTCTCTGCTGAAATGCATTGCTGAACTATGTAAATACTTCAATCTAATTATCTAACCATGTTTGGAATATTGCCACGAACTTAAATGTTTTACTTTCTGGGTGTTTGTGGACATCAAACTTGCGCACATTTTTGATATTTTTTATGTTTTTTGGGGGTTTTAGTTTTTTAGTAGTTATTTAATCTTGAAAAGCATTTAAAGACACTAAAATGTATGGATTGCTACAAATACAAGTCTTGTTTTATGCAGAGTACTAGCTAGATGAGAAATTAACTTTCTTTTATCATTCAACAGCGTTTTACGTTAGAGCCCGACGTTTGAAGGAAAAGCATCTCTACTAAGCATAGGATTTTTGTTTGAAAAAATCCCCACATAGATTACCATAACTGTGGTTCCCTAAAATAGAAACCATTGCTAGTTATTTTCCTATAGAACGCCCAGATATTTTAGGAATATGTTTTAGGAAAATTACAGAAACGCACCAATGTCATCTAATGCAATCTTAGAAAATGTGGTCACCAACAGCAGGTGAGGAACCTTGGCGTTGAACCACACCTGCAATGGGTCATATGAAAGATGAAATCATAGTCCTAGGTCCTAAAAATCTGTAACAGCATGATGAATTGTACAAAGAGCTTTGATGGCTATTCAGTTTCTGTCAATCTGCTTTTGAAACATCATGTGGTAACAATTGACCCAGATCTTTGATTTGAATTACATGTTAAAATTAACTAGCAGTTTATTTCACCTTAGAACTATTGCTAAAACCCAGCATTGTCAGATCCATGCTTTTCACATCAGTAAACCAGACTGTTGTACTGCCGTTAAAACTGCAAAATGCTGTCAGGACCTTAGCTAAAACATATGTCCACACCACACCAGTCTTTGCACCACTTCACTGGTGACTCAACCGCATTAAGTAGCATTCTGTCTGGGAATTAGACCCAATCTCAATATAATTAACCAGATAACCCATTCAGTTTACCCAATAGAACATAGAATATTTAGGTGCAAACAGCTTTCTGTCATTTCTCTATTAGCAGCTCCCTGTTGATCTCACGTAATTTGGCCATTAGCGACCGTTAATATTTGAAAGAACTAAATTCAGAACAGGCATACAACTACTAGATTTATGGGGAAAATGTAGCCCATTTAAAAAGTTAACATTTGTATTTGAAAAAGACTGCACCGTGAATTGACTGAAGCACTGAAAACCAAATGGGAAACATTAAGCCAAGAGTCCTTGAGTTTCATGGATACAAACTTTATTCAAGGTTTCAGCTTTATTTCCTTGGCAACGGAATCTAAACCATCACGCGATCTTACAGACAGACTGGGACCAAATCAAAACTATGACAACTGTCTAATCACATTTAATAGTGTCCTTTTTTGTAGGCAAAATTTTATTACTTTAAAGCAAAGAAAACTATTAAATATAGTTATGTAAAGTGCAATTCGCAGGTTGCTAAAGTTTTGATTTGGTCCAAGCCATAATCTAGGGAGCAGAGGACTTCTGTATACAAAACCGTTTTAACACATGCCCAATAATAAGTGGATACACAACACAGAAATAAATGCCTGATGGGGTCTGGCGAAGCCAGATGGGAAAATGAACACTGCACTGTTAGGTTTGAACACTGCCAGGAGGCTAAGAGGTGATGTGCTAAAAACAATTCCTCCAATAGTTTGGCTGAGTATCACCAGAAAAACATTAAACGGTAGAACTAGCGCAGTCCCTTTCTAAAGAACATTTCTGAATCAATGGCCTAATTAAGAGGATTCCATATTTACTGGTACTATTCCAGGCAGGATCAACATATTAAACAGTTTACCAAGCTCTTGCAAGTGCCTACCCCACCTAAGCTATGGCTATATCGACAAGCTTAAACATCCAATAAGGCACTCTGTGAAGCGTGCCAACAGAGGGGGTGGGTATGGAGAGGCAAAAACACTGGAAGATAGTGGTTTTACCGAGTCAAGTGCAAAGGTTGGAATGCTGCCCTCTGGTTGTGGAAGAATACCCCAATCCAGGGCTGCACCACTCCAGGGCTGGTCACAGAAGGATAAAAGGCTCTGATGTTCCATTCAGGCAGAGCTCCTTAACAAATTAGGAATGAATACATTGTGTAAGTCCCTTCTGGACTGACTTGGAGCACCCCTGGGCCTGTTCTCTGCTCCCGTACGTGTACCCTCCATCTATGGGGGTAAAGTGGGGGCTTGTCCCACGCTGTGGTGCAGAACTTTGTGGTCCCATCCCACCGTTGTCAGGGTATCGGAACCTCTAGGACTCCAGCAGACGCCTCTCACAAAGTCCTGGTGGCTCCGGTCTCTAAATCTGAGGGAAGGAGAGAAAGACAAATATGCCAATTCTCCATATGATGCAAAGAAATCAATAGGTTTAATCTAAAATACTTATTTATAAGACTAACACTTTACTCCCAGATGCCATTTACAAGGCAGCCAATAACCAGAATTCTTGAAGAATGAGCACCACAATAATTAACCACTGGTTTCAAAGTATTTTGGTTAGTTGGTCACATCGAATGAAGAGTATGTATATCAAATGAAGACTTTACAAAACAGGCAGATGGTGATGAAGTAGAGAGAAAAGGGGTACCCTGAGAAATGGTTACAAGCAGCACAAATAAGCAGGAATTATTCAGTGGTACATGTCTAACTATATAACCACATAGTAAAAGGATATATTGAAAAACATTGCCCATTACTTGACAGCCCTCACACTATACCCACATAACTTTCTTTTAAAAAAAGGTAAAGAACCTTTTTATTTTATGTGAAAATTTTAGACGGAGTGGCCAACTCAGACATGTATGCTCCTCTAAAGCCTTTTCCAACCCAGAGCAGGCTGTTCCAGATAACAGAATTGCAAACACTGCAACATGAATGAGGGCAAATAGCTTCACACATTTTTTAATTTTTAAAAGGATAACACACATCCCATACATTTACTAAAACGTTCATGGGGTAAGTAAGGAAGACATCTATACCATTGAAAACTCAAAAGCGCAAAAAGGCGGATGGATGGCACATGAGATGAGTAAAACATTTGCTATTGTAATACCTTGTGTTTGGATAACTTCAAATAAAGGGTCACGGGATGTAGATGACAGACAAAATAAGGATTAAATGTCAACACAGAAGCACTTACACTTCTAACAGCTGAGAATCCATAACCACAACCGAGCAATCATCACTAATGGAGGCCAGCAAGGGGACACTGAAGGGAAGAGAGACAGACATTTATTACATTCGCTGAAAGTTTATTCCGAAAAACCTCTGAGCTGCAGGCGGCAAGGTCAGTTTGAATAGGCCAGTGTTTACCTGTGTGTAGAGAAAGCCAGACCGGTGACACCACGGCTGTGGGCATTTAGTGTCAGGGCTTGATCTCCAGCCCGAAGCTCCCTCAAAGTTACCCGTCCTAGTTCGTCACCTGAGCGTGCCAAACAAGTGAGCACAATTGACATTGCGGTAGATTCTTATAAGGGAACCGATTATACTGCAACATCCTCTTTGCATTCGTTAACATGGAACTTCGGAATATCAACAACTGATCTGAAACACATCTCAAAGATTAAATCAATCTAGTCTTTAGACAGTGCTTTACCATAGACAAACGTGTTGGTATGCTTTGGGTGCCAGGTAATCGATGTAGGGCAACAGCTGGGCGAGACTACATCTGAAACGGGGCCAAACACAGTCAGTGTGAAGAAACAAACAGCCAAGTCTGAGCAAATGAGTCATTTGTTGCTTTTCCAATTTAGCCTGCCATTTCAGGACAGGCTAAATTGGGCTAAAACTGGTACTTTCCCACCATCAGGCAGTATCTAGCATCCCACCCATAACCCAGCAATTGCACCGCTTCGTTTTTTATTTATTTTTTTAACTCATTCGGTTTGAGTTTTACTCTTGCACTGCTGTTAGGTATGGCTAAGACATCAAAACAGTACGATCACATTTAAACAATAAGACAATGAAGAATAAGAGACACTTGGGACAGAATATTGGCAATATAATTAGAGAAATTATACAATATTAAAATGATACAATATGGCCTTATATTTCTTAAAATATTTTGTTGCATGAGGGGAATCTTATTCTGTCCTTTAAACCCAGGATTAAAAAACAATGATGGTTTTTAAATAATCCACCTCGCATTTTCATATTAAAAAAGCCAGGCACAATAATTGTGGAGAAACACACCTGTTTCATGACAGTCAAAACTGCAACACTAATTTGTTAGCTGGTTGAGATATCTTGTTTCACAGCAAAAGCCTGGACGTTCCATGTACTCACCCAAACGGAAGGCAGGTTTAAAATTCCTCCTGTCCCAGAGCAGCAGTCGGCCATCCTGTGAAGAAGGAAGTAAAATGGAGTGACTAACACTATTTTGACAGAAAAGGGGAGCCTCCCCTTTCTGTCAAAGCAATTACTCTCTTACATCCCAGCAACACAAAGTGCACTGTCTGAAAAGACAAGACTGGCCAGCAGATGTAATAAAGATGGACAAGATTCCTTTATGCCAAACGGATGCAATAACGTGCATGTGATCCTTACCTGCCCAGCAGAGAGGAAGAGGGCCTCCTCGGTGGGAGAGCAGGACACGGAGGTGACAGAGTTAGAATGAGCTGGACACATAAGGAGAGATCCATCATCAGCTGTGTATGCGTGTCTTTGACATTTTTTATTATTGATACACACGTCATCTGTTAGAGTCCAAGAATTTCTCACCGTTATAAGAGTTGATCACCATTTCCTGGTTGAGGTCCCAAACTTTTATCCTGAAAAAAAAAAACCCCAACAATTTGAAGACCTAAATGTAAATTCCTGCACCTGGCTGATCAATGAATTATGCCACCACATTTTGCTTACTCATTTAAAAATCTATTTATTTACACTCAATGTAAATACCCTGTACTGGAAATTGTTATGTGAACACATGGCATATTTTAGAAGTATATAAACATATTAAGGAAACTACACAATACAGAACTTTAGACTGAAGTGAGGAAAAGCAAATGAGCTTTTCAGGAAAAGCTGCCCCCTCTGCGTCATATAGCAGAAGAACTGGCTCATAACAGCTTATAGGAGATGTGACATCGAACACGCAAGGTCAACACTGACCAACTGTCCAAGCTGCCACTGACAGCATGTCCGCTACCGGCTGCTGGGCTGACGCTGGCGACGACGTCATCGTGCTCATGACGGCTAAACTTGTTGACCATCAGATTCCCTTCCTGGCTCAGCTCCCAAAGCTCGACAGCACCTGCAGACAAAGGCCACAAAACAGTCAACCTCAGTGTCCTACTCATAATTCATTACCAATGATATTGTCTTAACATATTGTATTGAGTTTTTCGGATGATAGATAGCTAGACCGCTTACGTTAGCGAAGTAACCCAAACATACAGTTAAGTTATATCCCAAGATATAAACGGACCAAGCAGGCTAGCTGGCCACCTAAACTTTAATACTTCGCGGTTTTTTTTTTTTTTTTAAACTTATGTCATGACACCGTTGGGTAAACGATCAGATGGAAGAAGACATTTAAATTACAAAATGTGTTTCACAGCTGGTGCCAAGCAATTACCATTGAGTGGAGAGCAGATTCAAAATTGAATATCTCCAGTTTTACAATTAAACGACTGTACCAGCATCACATTTTTTTAAAACATTGTGTAAAATACTATGCAAGGATAACAATGCAAGTGCCCATCTTTTATAAAGATGACCTAACCGGCACTACACCTGATCTAAGAAATTTAGCTTCAGTAATGAAGCTGGCTTAGGAAGCCATTTTGTAAAATCCAATGACCCAATGGCATTATTCTAAAATGTATAGAACAGAATTTGTGCATGTGTAGAATTTTCTATACATTTCTAATGGAATCTGGAAAAATCAGTGCCCTGGCATATAATATGTTATCTTTAAACAGTGGTCATTTAGGACATTTATTTTTATTTAGCCCATTAGAAATAGTGCATGAAAAATTACATTTAACCCCCAAAGCTTTAGAGAAAGCTGAATACATACATTGAGTTGTTTTTGACGACATTCATATTCATAACCAAAAGTGGCAATTCTCCATTGGCAGCACTAACATTAAATATAGCCTCGCATTTTCCTCTTTTGGTTCATTGTGTTTTTTAAATGCTAAGCATCAATCCAAAAAGCATATATCAGTTCTGTGTATTTTGCGTCATTAAATTTGAATAATTTATAATACAGTACAAAAGCCTAATCTTGACAGTGTAAAAAAACTATTTTTCGAGCTTCAGCAAATATTTCAGACATTTTTGAAGCACTGGTTTTCCAATTAACCCTATTGTACCGTTAAATTCCAGGTCAGCGATAGCTGAGCTGTCAAATAGGCCAACCGAGTCCAGGTTAGCAAACTAGATAGCGACAGTTAAACGTTGGGTTAGTGCACTTTTATTTACTTTATTAAGCTAAATAACTTTATATGGAAGGTTTCCAATAGTTAATTGGAACCTGCTTTATCAGACTGTTAAGAAAACAAAAGGTTTGAGAAAATGATTAGAAAGAGATAATTCTACCATGTTCAACTTTAGTTCAGTTCAGCTCATGAAATGTTATAATTATCGTCCATACTCGAGTTATAATAATAATTTAATATATAAAATATTACAGAATTTTACACAGTTCATCCAAATATGAACATTTAACAAACTTTTTTATGTTGGGTTAAACTATGACATAGCATTTTGCAAATAACAGTTTAGTATTTACAAAATACCAAGTTGTTTTTGTCATGTCTTAATCAGATGGGGAGGGGGGAAATTCTACCTCAATCGTAGTATCTCCAACTTTTAAAAAGAGGCAAATGGATGAATAGCACTTGGGTGCTATTTAGTACCCAAAGGTTCAATTGAAGTACAAAGGCAGTCTCTTTCCTGCAATGATTAGGATGATGATGATGATGATAATACTACTAACAGAATACCACGGTATTCCTGACCTACACTGACTGCAAGATGTATGGTTGCAAATTTGCTTATATACTTTGATTAAATTGTGGATATTATCTTCAGTAATATTTGTACGTCCTCATAATGTGAGCATCTGTCATGAGGGATGTATTTATTTAATTTAATTGAACAGAAATCTTGTGTATCTGGTGGAAACTTACCAGAATCTGACCCCACCAGGATGCCCTGCTCAGACACCCACTTCGCTTCAGTCACACCAGATTCCGTCTGTACCCCAGCACTGCAGTAGCCCTCGCTGGGAGACTTGTTTGGGTCTTTGTACACCCAGATAGATCCCAACCAGCACCTGCCAGTCAGACTCGAGGCCCCCAGCAATAGGGTGCCATCTTGGGATAACAGATATTTAAAATAAACGTTAAAAGAACGGTCAAATTAAAAAAATAATTAAATCCCGTCATACGCCACCTACTTTTGGCCATGGGGGGCTAGACACTAGTCACATACAAAAAAACTCAAAAGTGCCGCCGTTATATTAACCTGGCTTGCTATCCTATACAAGTAGCGAATTTTCACAAATTCCCATCGCATTCTAAAAACATACGATGCGTTGACCAAGAAACATTACCCAAGTTTGAATAGACAGACACAGGTTTATAAATATCACGTTTTTTTATCAAGTTCATTAGGACAAGTTACCGGTTCTCAAGTAACTGAAATAACTAGGTAGCCAAGAAGTGAATTACCTGTTCTGTACTGAGCGGAGTCTAAATGCTTCTCCATACAAGCTGGGGCATTCGGAGGAATGTTCCAGCGGTTTTCTTTGATCATACTAGCCGCACTTTTCATTCAGGCACTTTGCTTATTCGCTAACTTAATTGGTTATGGTGTGGTACGGCTGACTCCAAACGCACTGGCCGCTTTTGTGGTAAGAAACACGGAATCAACTACACCCTTTCAACACCAAAAGTTAACAGCCAAAGATACTTTTTAATTTTTAGATACGAATCAAGTAGTTCTCCCTATCAAAGGTTAAACGCTGGAAATGAATGAAAGCATAAATTTCCTCCTCCACCACGTGCAGTGTTTCTTTCCGCTTCCAGGTCGCTTTTCCAATCCACCGCGGATCTCGCGTTATTGTGAGTTCGCAACACGTTTCCTCGTCCGCAATACATTTGTCACACAAAAAGCCCAGAGCTTCTGTCTGAAGTCACATTGTAGGCGCTGTTAGAAGGGACATGCGTGTTAAAGGGTTTTGAGAAACGCGCCATCTTTGAAACTATTCGTCAGAGCGATGACACTTGCTGGCCGGAAATATAGCATGTTAGATCCTTGTATAGATGTTTTCGCCCTCCGCGTTCACGGATCTGGTGGCTGAGTGGATGAAATCTAATTTAATCAAAAAGTACCACGACAGACGTGATCGAATGACAATGGAGTTCGACAGATTAGTTTTTAACTCCCAAATGTACCAAGAATACAGAAATACTTCCATCCGTCTTATCATTTAGGCTTCGGTAGACAAAATATATTAATAAACTATACACGAATAAATACAATAATTATAATAGTATGTCTATTTTCACAGAATACATATTATGGCGAGCAGCGTAGACAGAAAGATAGGGACACAAGATCCCTGTTCACAAATGTATGCTTAATTTAAGAACCGCCATTTCGACCACAATGAACAAGAAAATAGCCGAACGTCATTAATCAGCACATACACACATTCAAGGTAACCACATTACTAAGTAACATTTAACGCTATTTTGACTACAATTTTAAATTTTAAAAATAACTGATGGATCATTCGCGAAAAGACGACTCTTAAACGACTCATTAGGCTTCATGAATTTCGTATTGCTCAAAACAAGGATTATGTAGTGGTATGTCACATAATAATGATTTTTTAAAATTTATCATTTTCACTTTTTTGTTGCAACTAATCTGATGTATGAGACGTATGCAATGTTCATAATATGTGAAATAAAATAAAAATGTTAATTATAGTTTGGGAATTTATTTATGGTTAGAGGGTCAAGTCATAACAAAATGGGTTTTCTTAACCTTCCTATTATGTTGTGGGTCAATTTTTGAGATGTCTTAAATACTGATTAACCTCTCTTTTTCTCACTGAATTAAAAAAAAAAACTTTTCCTCATTTAGGGTCATGGACATACATGCAAAGTGTGGGCACACTGAAGTCTTTATATAATTTGTATACAAAGATGATGTTGTGGGTCATTTTCACCCAGACACTTTCATGTTCACAGGTAGTTGCACAGACCCAAAATAAAAATATTTATTTGATGTATATTGTTGCAATGTCTGGTTCTCACTGCCCTTTGAGGATAAAAATGAGCTTTCCCATACTTCTTCCCAGTGCTGCAACAGGCTTTATCAGACATAGATGTTAAAAATTAGCTCCGAAAGACTGACAGCCCAAGAAGTCCTATCACAGATTTGGAACCATGAAACTAAAATAGATGAAGAGGTTTCAAAGTCAGAGGATGCTTCAGAGACAGAGGACAACGTTGTTGAAGATCCAGATGCTGAATTTTCATAAGACAAAGGGGATTCAAAGAACTAGTTTGCCATATCCTCCGCTCAATCAGATGGAAAACACAGTAACCATCAAGAAGAGTGGCGTCTATGGACATCTAAAGATGGTAATATAGGATGCCTGTACTACAGCAAACTGTCAGCCTCCAGTGTAATCAAAATGGATCCAGGCTCAACACGATTCGCTGCCACTTGTGTCCACGACACAGTCAGCTTTTGAGCTCTTTATAACACAACAAATAGAGAAGATTATACTGGAAATGACCTATTTGGAGGGGAGCTGTGTGTTTCATTAGAATTGGAAGCCATTAAAAGTCGTATTGACTTGCATGGATACATTGGATTGTTGATATTAGCTGGGGTGTACAAATCAAATGGAGAAGCTACTGCGCGTCTATGAAATGAAGAGAATGGAAGGCCAATAGTTCGGGCAGAAATGTCTCTAGAAGTATTTCACATAATTTCTCGGGTTATTCGCTTTGATAACCACGATACCAGACTAGGTCGGCACGAGAGAGACAAACTAGCTGCAATTAGGGATGTATGGGATGACTGGGTGGCAATTCTACCTTTCCTGTGCAATCCTGGACCTTGTGATACAGTGGATGTACACCTTGTTCCATTCAGAGGAAGCTTTTCGTCAGTATATTCCCCACAGGCCTGCAAAATATGGCATCTAAATATGGGCAGCCTGTGATGCCAAATCAAGCTGTGCATGGAATATTCAAGTTTAGACTGGGAAGCCACGTGGAGGAGCACCTGATAAAGATCAGTGGATGCAGGTGGTGCTTGATATGAGTGAAGGGCCGCAAAGTCATAACAAAACGTGCAACAACTTCTTCACATCCTAGTGCGTACAGAGGTGAAAACTGACCATGATAGGAACAATTAGAAAAAAACAACTTCCCATTGAGCTTATGACGCTGCAGGGCAGAACTCTGCATTCCTCAAAATTTTCTTTTTCTTTAAACACAACTATTGTTTCATACTGCCCAAAGAAATCCAAGAATGTTATTCTATTGAGCACAATTCACAAAGATGAATAGAGTGCAAGGGTGGACTTGAAGCCACAAATTATCCTGGATTATAATTCCATTTAAGAAAATATTTACAGTGTGTTAAAAAGTAATATTTACATGTAATCGTTTGTTAGAAAGAAAATGTTTAATACATAGATAGTTTATATATCATATATTCTCATATTTCTTCTTTTTGTAGTCTGACAAACCATAATAAAGGTTTACTTTTTAAACCTGCTTTTGAGTGTATTTAAACAGTGTGGGACCCATAACATAATGGATTTTACTTTTTTCAACATAATTTGAGGCGACACGTTGAAAAGACTCGGAAAAACAGTCCCTACTCAAACATCACCAGTCACGTGGTACTCAGAAACAAGCCTAGACCCTTTCGCTTTTGATTTTGAAGCCTCAAAGCGTCAGGGTCGTTTGTCCCATCACTAATTTTATCTACTTAGTCAACACTGTAGAGTAAGTAGACAAACATTTTTGTAGTAAATAATACAAAATAAATACTAAATACTACATTCATTATGAATAAACAGTTAAAACACAAAAAACTATATATTGTGGTATATTACAGTATTGGTTTACTTATTTAATTTTGCTTGTACAATGTTATTTAGCTAAATTGTAGGCAGCATCTATATTGTAAAATTTAACTAGCATTTTATATTATCAATATTATACATTTTACTATATTTTATTATAATGTAATGCAATCTTAATGGAAGAGTTTAAAGTTTAAACTATTTGTTTCCTGTGCCTTAACCTTCCTATCGCTTGTATTTATTTGCTACTTGTACAGTCAGTTCAGGGGTGTAGCACGCAACTAGCAGCCACGCCCTCATTTTAATCATTTTTGCCAAGATAAAATCAAATCAAAATACGATCTACTGTGACAACGTGAAATTTTAAGGTCACATATTCATATGTTAAAATAGTGTATTCAATGCTCAGATTCAAGACTGATATTCAAGACTGCTCTTTGGTTTTCCTCTTTGGAGGAACTTAAGTCCTATTCAGTAAGACTACCCAAGCTCAAGGCTCTAGAAATAATGGTTTTTAATTGAAATAATAACTGTGTCCTTCAAACTTTGGTTTTATCAAAGAATCCTCCATTTGCAGCAATTACAGCCTTTGGCATTTTAGTTGTCAATTTGTTGAGGTAATCTGAAGAGATTTCACCCAATGCTTCCTGAAGCACCTCCCACAAGTTGGATTGGCTTGATGGCCACTTCTTACATACCATACAGTCAAGCTGCTCCCACAGCAGCTCAATGGGGTTGAGATCCAGTGACTGTGCTGGCCACTCCATTATAGACAGAATACCAGCTGACTGCTTCTTTCCTAAATAGTTCTTGCATAGTTTGGAGCTGTGCTTTGGGTCATTGTCCTGTTGTAGGAGGAAATTGACTCCAATCAAGCGTCGTCCACAGGCATGGCATTGCAAAATGGAGTGATAGCCTTCCTTCTTCAAGATCCCTTTTACGTTGTACAAATCTCCCACTTTACCACCACCAAAGCACCCCCACTCACATTTCCTCCATCATGCTTGTCAGATGGTGTCAGGCACTCCTCCAGCATCTTTTAATTTGGTCTCTGTCTCACAAATGTTCTTCTTTGTGATCCGAACACCTCAAACTTTTTTTAGTCTGTCCACTAATTCCAACACTTTTCCAATTTCCAGTCTTCCTCTGTCCAATGTCTGTGTTCTTTTGCCCATCTTAATCATTTTTATTATTATTGGCCATTATATGGCTTTTTCTTTGCAACTCTGTCTAGAAGGCCAGCATCCCTCTTCACTGTTGACGTTGAGACTGGTGTTTTGCAGGTACTACTTAATGAAGCTGCCAGTGAGGCATCTGTTTCTCAAACTAGACACTCTAATGTATTTGTCCTCCTGCTCAGTTGTGCACCGGGGCCTCCCACTCCTCTTTCTATTCTGGTCAGAGCCAATTTGCGATGTTCTGTGAAGGGAGTAGTACACAGCGTTGTAAGAGATCCTCAGTTTCATGGCAATTTCTCACATGGAATAGCTTTCATTACTCAGAACAAGAATAGACTGACGAGTTTCTGAAGAACGTTCTTTGTTTCTGGCCATTTTGAGCCTGTACTCGAACCCAGAATTGCTGATACTCCAGATACTCAACTTTTCTAAAGAAGGCCAGTTTTATTGCTTCTTGATTCAGCATAACAGTTTTCAGCTCTGCTAACATAATTGCAAAAGGGTTTTCTACTGATCAACTAGCCTTTCAAAATGATAAACTTGGATTAGCAAACACAACGTGCCATTAGAACACAGGACCGATGGTTGCTGATAATGGGCCTCTGTTCGCCAATGTCGATATTCCATTAAAAATCTGCCATTTTCCAGTAGTCATTTACAACATTAACAATGTCTACACTGTATTTCTCATTAATTTGATGTTTTATTAATGGACAAAAAAAATAATGAAATGAAAAGTTTCTAAGCACCAAAAGAACTTCTACTTCAACTACAAGAGGCGGCACAGCCTGGACAACCTGACAAACAGGACTCCTGACGTTCAACGACAGAACGGGATGTGTCTCAGAGCAAAAGTCTGGCCTCCACTGCTTCAGTTGCTGACGACGAAGATTACGAGGGTTCCAACGAAGAAGAAAACCCAGAGGACAGTGAAGGTGCAGAGAACAGCTCGGACACAGAGAGTGCCCCCTCCGAGCTAACCCGAGCATTTTTTGTGTGCAATCCGTTCTCCGTTGTGCGCGGCGATGCCAGTTCGCCTGGTGGATGTCACAATATATA